>WBZZ01006689.1:2500-7500 GCA_019918135.1 Paulinella micropora | reverse complement strand
AAAAATAACAGAGATGATGATTGCTTTCTTGTAGAGATTTTTCGTGGGTTTGCGGCAGGTTGTGACAGAGGAAAAGTAATAGAGAGCTATCGCAAGTGCATTCCTTAAAAATCTTATTGCAACATATATATTAATACTTGCATTTCTAACACTGAAGTCTTCTGATTCAAGGCTGTTATTATAATATTTAATTGATATAATTCAACTGATTTAGGTATACATGATAATGTAAATAAGTTCTCATGATAACTTGAGTGTTCACTGAATGTTATTGTACTAAACGATTGTCTGATAGCTGTCTAACCTGAGTTCACTGGAAAATGGTTGGGGTCAGTCGCGACATTAAATAATTCATTATTAATATTACTGTGAACACAAATATTGAATATTAAATAATGGTTGAGCTAGAAAAAATGAATGGAAATCCCAGATCAAAATTCTAGCCACTCAGGACAGGAAAATAGCCGCAGGTCAGAAACACAGCCGCCGGTCAGAATTACGGCCACCTGTCAGGATTCTGTCCTGACCGGAGCATTTGAATGTCGCCAGTAATACTCTATACATCACTGTGTATAGGGGTATAAGAAAAGGTCGCCGCATATTTACATATCTGCGCCTATGATCCCCCCTCCCCGTCTTATACGGGAATCGTAGTTGATAGGGGTAGATTGGTAAATATCGTCGGTGGAGAGCTTCCTCTCCGGATCCGTTTCCTCATGGATGTCCCGGGCTCCTGAGGAGTCACACCATTGAGCTAACACTAGCAGCCCATGAGCAGCAGTCTTATTCGATCCTTATAGTTCCGACTCTACTTAGCTTTTTCCCGAGTGACCGTTGGGCTCGGCCCTTCATTCCCGTTGTACGTCGCACGTATACAAAATGCAAATTTGAGTTTGGAAATTTTCGATTTCAAATTTGAATTTGAATTTTGAACTATCTCCCCCCCTTTTATGGCCATCTGCCATAGACGTACAAAGGTATGAACATGTCGCTGTCGTACCATCCTGTCGCCTTGTCCTTCCGCCGTGCCTTTCCGGGTCTCTGACCCGCAGGTGCTTGCGTTCCTGAAACTTCACTAGGTTCAGGGTCGCCAGCATATGCAGCAGCTCTGGTCCACCATAAGAATCTGTGATCCTGAGATTACCGAGAAGTTCCCAACTGAGTCAATGAGAACTTCTGGGCAACCTCGTCGATTGTTGGAATGAACGGGCGCTATGCACTACCGGGACAAAAAAAAATCTCGGACGGGGTTAACGATCCCGGACCCCAGATTTTGGTTATGTTCCGGGATTTTTTTTCTTCTTAAAAACAAAATCAAAAATCTTGGGATGTGATTCAAAATCTCGGACCCAAGATACAAATCTTGGACTTATGATATTAAATCTCGGACACCAAAATCACGGACCCAAGATAAAATCTTGGAGTCAAGGAAAAATCTTAAACACAAGAAGGAAAAATCTTAAACACAAGAAAAAATCTTGATTTCAAGATTAAAGTCTTAGAACCATGATCTAATCTCGTTTCCGAGATTTGTTAGGCACGTGTCCAGGATTGTACAATCACGGCTCCAAGATCATTGATCTTGAGTCCAAGATTGCTATCTTGGACATATGATAAAACCTTGGAATACAGAGTTAATCTTGGGTCTTACCTTTACTTCATGGACACATGTTAAGAATTGCAATAAAGATATTTTTCATGTTTCGAAGATTAAAATCTCGGATCCAAGATTTTAATCATTTCCCAAGATCACTAATCAAAAGTCCAAGATTTGCAAACATGGACTCATGATGTTAATCATGGAATAAAGACTGAAACCAGTGACTGTCATGGCAGAGCCTACCGTACATAATTTTTATTGCATATATTACTCTTACAAAATCAAACTTTCCCAGCAATTAGTAATCACTAATAGTTTTTTTTTTCACTAGTCAAAGATCCTGCATGTACATTATGCTACAGAAAAGGTTTTATAATTGACAAAAAAAAAAAAAAAAAAAAAAAAAAAAAAAAAAAAAACTGTTTTTACAAGTGCAATGAAGGCACCACTACAATCTTTTCTGTGCTTGACGTTGACGCGGTACGTGATGATTTCGGTGATGCTAGTCCTGTGCATAATATATCTTATAAAGGCACAACAGCCCGCGTTAGACTACCTTCTCTGCCGTCCAGGGTGTCCGAATGTTACAGTTTTGATGATGTTGTTTTCTTGAGGTACCTCCAGTTGTATGCCATATTCTGCACGGCACCAGGTTTTACTTGCAAGGTACAGGAAGCACGTGGATCCATCTTGCCTAGTGTTGACAGGAACGCCTTGAACACAAAGAAATCGGCGACCAAATAGAACAGCTTGGACGAATACATTGCATTGCATGACATCGCCACTACGGAGAAGCGGAACCTTTTGCCTGCATACACAGTGACAGAAACCTCACCTACTTGAAAACCGACCAGACTGCTAACTCTATTTGTCTGCGTGCTTTACGCATGCGCAAATGAATAATTACAAAAGTCAGCGCGGAATCACATGTTGAAGCAAATAAGTAGCGATGCAAGTACTACCTAACTGCTTCTTCCTCAAAGGGGTGTGGTTGCCTGACATCTATTACGCGCAGGGCCGAACCATGGTGATATTAAATTTTGACTAGGTTTAGTCGCGTTCCAGTTCGCTCTTGTGTGGCCAGGATATCTGCTGCAAGCTCCGACATCAGATTGATTCTGGTGGTGTCGCGGTCGTGCAATGGCTTGAGAGAGTCTGGTTTTAGGGATTGCAAACATTCCAGGTCCTGTTGTGCCACCGTGATTGTGCCTGTGAGGAAACGACCTAGCTTGCCTCTCAAAATGTTTGCTTCGACATGTGATTCCACCTCGTTGCGCCTTCGCAAGCCAGCGATCTGTTTGCTAATTATTCGTTCGTTTCGAAAACACCACCACAGCATAACAGGTCCAAAGTGTTGCATATTCTCAATCAGGTGTCGGATTCGATGGAATACCAAGGGATGTGATATTGGAGGCAATACCGGACCTTAGCATGCAAAGCTTGAAACCTCTTTTCCAACCTGCTCAAAGTAGCTATGAGATCCGGCGTGACATCAACAGCTGACATATTAAGCCTAAAGAGACTACAAAGCGTAACTCAGTACTCTAATTATATTTGGTGCCCGTCATGAGGTCGTCAAAAACCATTCATCGCAAAGAGCTAGAATATACCAATCTTCTCCACTGATGGAGCCTCCGGATAGGAAAGGTGCTGTGGAGCAGGACCTTCCAATGCGTGCACAAAAATCAAGCCACCGCTCATCCACTACTCCCTGCCGTTCCGGAGTGATAGTCATGATTTCTTGTTGTGCCAAATATCGTTCCCAAGTAGCCCCAGACCCGGGCCTGGCGATTAAAATTTCCTTTTTTCCCTGCCAGCCAGGGAAACAGATGTTCTTTCAGGCATCCTTCAATTAGATGCAGCGCGTCTTCCGGTGACTTCACAATGCAATCTTCCACTATGGGGACAAATACTCAAAATTATTTCTAGTGGTTGGAAATTATTAGCTAATGGGAATTATTCTACGTTTTTCGAAATCATTTCCAGTGTACAAATATTTTCCAGTGGCTAGAAATGGTTTCCAGCGTTCAGAATTATTTTCAGTATCCAAAATAATTTCCAGTGTCCAAAATATTTCCAGTGGCTGGAAATAATTTCCAGTAGCCGGATCTACTTCCAGTAGTTGAAATTATTTCCAGTGATTGGAAATTATTTCCAGTGATTGGAAGTTATTTTCCAGTGATTGGAAATTATTTCTAGTGGCTAGAAATACTTTCTAGTGTTGGAAATCATTTCCAGTGGCTGGAAATTATTTCCAGTGGCTGCAAACTATTTCCAGTGGCTGCAAACTATTTCCAGTGGCTGGAAACTATTTCTAATGGCTAGAAATTATATTTCTATTGGCTGGAAATTATTTCTAATGGCTGGAAATTATTTCCAGTGGCTGGAAACGTTATTAATAGTCCCGGGTTCCGGCCGGGAGGTTACAATACTAAGTACAAAGCTATTAAAACAAAGCAAAATTTAATATAATAGTACGTACTTAAACCGCAACTACTGAAAATTATGATCGCGATAAAAGTACGTACGTACTAGCAACAATAATATTATTACCTATCAAACGCAATCATAACTTATACTTTTGTTGTAACGTTTCGCAAAACTTAGCACTCTATCCCAGCGTTCCTGTGCGAACCTTTTACCGTTATGTTGCTGCCTGACTCCATCGTCAAAGATTTCTGTCCCCAACCTAAAGTCCCAATCCTGCACTTTGCCAGTGTAGGCATCTTTCTTCTCTCTCACATTGGTAAATATGAGTTTATAGTCCTTCAACGACTGAAAACAAGGATAGAAAATGGGAGGTTTGGCGGGAAATGAATCTATTGCTGTGTAATCGTTACCCCAAAAATGAACCATGTGCCACTGGCCCTTATCCACCGGCACATTCATAGAAGAGACCGGCACCACATTAGAGCTACCTAACATACTTTTTGCTTCAGCAACAGGCACAGAAGTCTGTTTTCCGTTTCTTGGCCCGTGTAAAACATTGTCCAAACAAACATTAGCTTGTTTGTGAGAGCGCCAGTTGGCGCTGTTGTTTAAATTGTAGTCAGCGAGAAAGGATGAGTCTACCTTTCTGCCTGCAGAATCCTCCTTCGTAGGAACTTCCACGGGCCGACAAGGTCGCAGATACTCCACAACGTATCCTTTTTCCCACTCCTGATCACCTGGCAGTGGCAAGAAAAACATACGCCCCATGTCCCTGCCAGTGACAGCAAGTCTGAATAAACAACAGAAGAAAATTAATGTATGTATGCGTGTATATGACTAATACAGATGATCAGAACTGCAAATATTTCCATAGGCTAGAAATATTTCCAGCCACTAGAAATACTCCCAGTGGCTCGAAATATTTTCCAGCCACTGGAAATATTTCCAGTGGCCGGAAATATTGGAAATA
>WBZZ01006688.1:0-33550 GCA_019918135.1 Paulinella micropora | reverse complement strand
CGACGGGAATCGAACTGGCGACAGGTCCCAGATGGTAGAACCTTAACCACTGGGCTATCGCGGTGCATCTTATATAATAATAATTAATAATATAATAATAATAATAATAATAATAATAATATTATAATAATAATAGACTTCATCAGTCAATTGGCCTTTTTTTTTTTTTTTTTTTGATTCCTGTCCGTGACATGTGCCTCCATTGGTAGGCACGGGGCCGTTCGGTGACGGCGGCTCCGCTTCCAAAGACTCGTACTGGCGGTGCAATGTGCAAATGTATTGCCGTGCTGTGCATGTGCAAGTGGGTGCAAGGAGTGAGAGGAGTTATCTGCCGAGAAGAAGTCCGCGACGCTGCGCTGACCTCCACCTACAACAGATCTAGCCAGACATTCTACCTGACTAGGCCTTCCCTCCTTCTACCCACCTCCTGAACGACCGTGAGGTCGATCACCTCCTCCTCCTCCTCCGCCCCCTCTGCCTCCCTGATCTGCGCCTCCAACTCCTCCCACTCCTTCCAGATGGTGACAACAAACCTTCCTAACTCCTCCTCCACCTCTTCTGGGACAGGGATAAACAAAACGCCGAGCATCGCCGCCATCTTTTCATCCTCCCCCTTCAGCCATTCCTCTTTGAAGAGCCTCATCTCCTCCTCCGCCTCCCGCAGTTCCCTGTGATAAAGCCCTCCTCGATTCAGCATGAGGGGCTGCCGGGCTTGCGCCTCATCGATAAACTTAAACAGTGCCTCACGAGAGCTCGCAAACGTTGGGCAATGCAGCAGGAAGTGACGTAACGACTCGTTAACCTCAGTGCCACACAAGGCGAAACAGCTTGAGCAGTCCGGCGAGCATGAGCCAAATTTGGATCGGTAGAGGCGAAGGCGATTGTTGCAGCTCAACAATCGCCTTCTGATAAGGTTGTGACTTCCCCCTCCAGCGCCCGCCAACGTGGGAAAGCAGAGCGGGAAGACATCTGGCTAAGCAGCACCCTAAGCCCATCAGAGGGCTTAGCCTGCCGCTCCCAGCCAGCTACTTCCTGCCGGACAGACCATTGCTTTACCACCTCGTTCCAGTTCGCCAGAGCGGCCCGCCAGTCCTTATCATCTACCGTGCCATCTTCGTTCACGACCCGCTTGAGCGCATCCAAGCCCTCCCGCAGCCTGTGATCTGCTAAAATCAAATTTTCCGAATCTTCCTTCCATTTGCACCGACCCGTGCTGTAAAGCCTGCGTGTTAGCGCTGTGTTGCCCAGTAACTCGATGCGCCCTAGGAACCGAAGCCGGGCCGCCTTGGCAAGGATGCTAAAACTCGGCGTGCGGCCTAAACCCCTGGTGATGCAGCCGCTTGTGCGCGTACCAACACCCAAGATGACCCGCAGGGGCGCTACCAACGCGCCCTCCAGCTTACTCAGCTTGTTGGCGCCCGGCAGATCCCAAAAAGCCGATGCGTAAAGCAACTTTGCTCCAACCATTTGCTGCCAATTCATCAGCCGAAGACGCGCTGGAACTTGGTGGGCAATCCACAGGGGGTAGTAGGCAGCCGTTCCCGCTACAGTGATTTCCGCCGCCCGCTTCGCTTGCAGTTTATCGGAGAGGGTGTCCGTGAGCAGAACTCCCAGGTATTTGTAGTGGTCAGTGACGTTGAGAACCTTGCCCCGGAACCTCACGCATGGGGCGACTTTTTTGACTTGGCATGCCCATATATCGGCATGACTTCCGTCTTGCCCGGTTTCAGGTTGATTTCAAGCCGATAGTCCTCCACGAATGTCGCCACGACATTTACAATCTGTTGAAGCTCCGTGACACTATGCGCAATTACCGCAACGTCGTCGGCGTAAAGCAGGTCCGTATGTCTTCGATGCGGTTGAGGTCCTCGATCTCCAACTCTTTCGCGATTCGGACCGTTAGCTCATCCATGAAGACGTTGAACAGCGACGGTGACAACGGCGACCCTTGCTGAACTCCCATCTCTTCCAGCACTTCACCAGTGAGTTCGCCATCGACTAGCACTCGCGATGACGTTCTTCGGTAAAAACGCCGCAGAATGCGATAGAACTTGCCCTGTACCTCCATCTGGGTTAGTCTCTGAAACAACCCGGCCCGCCAAACCGTAGGGAATGCCTTTCTCAGATCCACGAACAAAACGAAAGAACGGAGGCCAGCTTGTTGTCTAAGGCGCAGACGCTCCTTAAGGACAAAAATCTGGTCCCCCGTACTACGTTTTGGCCGGAACCCACCCTGCTCTGGGCGAAGCCTGCCCGGCTGATCGATGAAAGCCGTAAGCCTCGCCGCCATAAGGGACAGATACATCTTACCCAGACAGCTCAGAATCGCGATGTCTCTCCAATTTTCCGGATCGGTTGGGTCGCCTCCTTTTGGGATGTTGACGATAATCGCCTTGCCCCAGTCGCTGGGGGTGTATTCACACGATTTCAACCAGTTGAAGAAGCGCACCAGAAAGCTCACAATCCGCGTGCCTCCGTACTTGAGCATCTCGTTCTTGATCTTATCCGGTGAGCACGCTTTGTGATTCTGGAGATTTTCCTGGCAGAGCTCCACTTCCTTCTCGGTGTAATCATAGTCCAGCGGGCCCGTCTCAGTCCGGATCTCCTCGGCTTGTGCCATGGCCTCGAATTGGTCGCGCAGGTTGTCGTTATACTGGAAGGTTTCGCGGGCCTTCCGCTCGGGTTCAATCCGCGCTGCTTCATCATCGGAACCGACTTCCTCTACACATGCATCCTCCAAAAACTGATTTTCTTTGGGGACCACCATACGTCGGCGGTATTCTTCCCATTCTTGTAGTTTTTCCTGGAGTGTGCATGCCAGAGTGCCATCGGGCTTCCGAATAGGAGCAGAAGCTTTGCACCGCCGAACTCCGCCCAAACGCTTTGACAGCTTCCAGTACGTGGCCATGGTAGCGCTCCTGAAGTTGGCAGCGGTGTCATTCTGGACCCGCTTCCACGCTTGCTCCTTCTTCTCCTTGCATAACCTTCTGACCGCCTTCCTCGCTTCTTTATATCTTTGCCAGGCCTCTCGGTTGGCCTTATTCCTTCGCCAGAGGCCGTATGCCTCTCTCCGTCGCGCAATCGCTTCCCTAAGACTCTCATCAAACCATGCATTAGTAAACCCTGGCCTAATCACCCGAACTCCCAAGACCTTCGCGGCCGCGCCCGTGAAAGCTCGGACCACTAAGCTAGCGACCCTATCTACCTCCTGCTGAAGCTCATCCGGGTCCTCCACTGCTGATAGATCTGCGAGGCCATCTGGCAACAGCCCCGATATACCAGCTGCAAAGGTCTCGTCGTACTTCAACCTAAGCTTAGACAGCTCACTCTCCTTACCCTCAACTACCCTGCCTATCAAGCGCTCTGCCTTGAATGCTTTGTACCTCTTTACCTGCTTTTTGGGGGTGGCTGTCCCCCCAGACCAGTTCCGCCCACACAGCTTTGTGGTCGGTATCAAGGTCTACCTCGTCGACGCCGAAGCTCGCCTCCTCCGCCAGCTCGGAAGAGACGCAGATGTAATCCAGCAGATGCCTTCGTCCACCTACATTTTCCTGCCTAGACCACCAATATTTGTCCCCCCGTGGTTGCCAAAACCCACTGAGATTGCGCAACCCCGTGGCAACAAGCATTGCAGCCAGCAACTCACCATTCTCACTCCTAACCCCTCTACCCCTCTCATCTATCTCGCCAAAGGGGCCCACCACTCCCTCCTCCCGCGCTATTCTGGCGGGCCCCAGCTTAGCATTAGCATCACCAACCGTAACCACATGACCTTTGGTGGCGAAGTAGGAGACGGCCGCCTGCCACGCCTCATAGGCTGCAATAGATTCCTCTCGTTGATTTTCTTGGGGGAAGTAGCCCTTGCCGACGAACACATCCGACGCCGTCGCGCTCCCAGAAGACAGCCTCACCCACAATTGCTGTGGGTGTGGAACAGGCGCCTGTACAATGGTAGCGCACGGTGCCAGATAGTTGGCCACCAACGTCAAGACTCCCCCCAAGAGACGCGAGCCCGCACCAGTTGCAGCCGCTTTGCAGAGGACTGCGAAGCCGTCGACTTGGAGCTTCTCCACCTTCTGCGACGATAGGTTGTGCTCCTGGACTCCGACGATCACCCAGCCTCGCTCCTTGTAGTGCTCCGACCATTCCCCAAAGCCTGGGCTATCCGCACCCACTTTGCCTTGCCAATTATGTGAGGCCACCCTCAGTGGGAAGCCTTTCACAAATTGGGAAGAACGAAGCTGGTGCCGATGCCTGCGCTTCGGTTGAGCCCGCCTGGAGCCCTCCGCCACCCTCCACGGCCCATCCTGCACCCTCCGCCCCAGCTCCTCCAGCTCCCGCATCCCGCCCCACTCCGCCAAAGGAGATTCACCGCTTGAGGCTTCGCCCTGGGGCTCGTCGACTTCCACGTCGAGCACCCAGTAGCCAAACCCCTGCTTGCGAAGCTCCCTCTGCATCTCTACATACTGGGCACCCCCCCGTGCAGCCCGCTGCTTCTCTCTTTCCCGGAAATTCCTACCCGTCGCAACGTGAACCTTTCCCGTGAAGAACTTACGCTCCCGCAGCAGCCGCACCATCTTCTCCGCCTCCTCACAAGACGCACATTTAATCCGCAAATGCCGCCCGCTACCTCTGCCCGCGAATTCCACCTCGACTTCCCCGAGACCGAGAATTCGGAGCTCTCGCGCCATGACCACTGTCTGAAAGACATGCGATAGCCCCCATACTATGCAACATCTCTTATCCAGCTCATTTCGTACCTTCCTCCGCCACCTCCTCGGTGGCGGTACCGCTTGCCACACGCCGTGACCAGACCTTTCCGGACGTGACTTCTCTTCCGAGGTTGGGGAGGGTGATCGAGATGCAGCAGGATTGCTGGCTCTACGTGATTCAGGTTGCCCGTCAGGTACGCGAGCACTCGACCACCCCACCCCGGCCGAATAGCCATCGCCACCCGCAGGCGCACTCCCACGGGAAACGTCTAAACCTGAAGGATTACCGCCTTGACCCATAGGGCCAGCACTAGCGGCCGCGCTCTTCGCATAAGAACCTGACATAAGTGGTATGGGACCCCGGTGCCGCATTGATCGAGTTGTAAACTCGATAAATGAGGACCCAGGTGGGGTTATTTAAAGCTCAACCCTTATTAATAAAAAGCATACGTGTACGTATGTATAGGAATACACACAAACACTCACCTGCATCCGTAACCAGGCACGAGGCAGGACCCGCTGTGTATCATCGAGGTAGGTGTCGTGGCAAACCACCCTGCGTCCGATAAACGCTGCAAGTGAGTCATCTACCGAGAGCACAGAGTGACAGGCCCGTGCACGTGTACCCACCACCCCATAACCCTCCGCCAGAGCAACCCCATGGCATCCGCAGGATGAGCACGAAGAGTGCTGAGAGAGGGTGAGCCAGGAGCCCCGCTCCGGTCCGTCGTTACTTTGGTCATGTAGTCGTTTCAAGGCTTGTGGTAAGGTATAGGGCCTCTCGCCTTCGTAAAAACTCCGACCGACAGTAGTTTGGTTGACCATCCTTCGCGGTGACCCTCTGAACACAACCCCCTCCCCCAGTGCCCACCCCTTGTGATTCCAGAGGCCACCCCGAGCCAAGAGCCATGAGTATGATGAGCAACTCACATGAGTTACTCTCAGTAATTGGGACCCGTCTCATAAATCAATGGAACGCTTATCGTGCGCCCCTCATAGGCTCAGCCCGCCCATGTGAAAGCTAGGCCTCGCCCAAAGCAAAGCAAAGCAAAAAAAAAAAAAAACAAAAAAAAAAAAGAGAGAGAGAGAGAGAGAGAGAGAGCGAGAGTGAGGCCGCCGTGGCTCGCCCGCAATCCAGCTGGGTGCACCTCGTCACAACCACTCATCGGCGTGAGCTCATAGCTGTGTGCGACATAGGTACAAGAGCAAGAGGAGAAACAGTGTGTGCCAGCGTGGATGTGTGGGTGAGGCAGTGCGGTGAGGCAAAGCAGCGATGCCAGTCGAATCCCTGGAGACGGAACCTAGCATCAAAAACATCGTATACGTCTACCCCAGGCCTCCATCCACCGAGTGGTGAGCTCGATAAAAGAAGACCCGAGTGGGGTTATTTAAAGCTCAACCCTTAAAAAAGCATAAACATGTACGCCGCCAGGAACCCAACAACAATAACATAGCAGCCAGGAACCCAACAACAATAACATAGCAGCCAGGAACCCAACAACAATAACATAGCAGCCAGGAACCCAACAACAATAACATAGCTTCCGTAACCAGCCTACAGGAACCCGCCTCAGTTACCCGCCCCCGTAACCAGGCCAGAGACGTGACGTACTATGCATCATTGAGGTGTCGTGGCAAGCCACCCTGCGTCCGATAGAAGCTACAAAAGAGTCATCTACCGAGAACACTAAGTGACAGGCCCGGTCACATGCACCCAATACGTCCCGACCCTCCGCCAGAGCATCCCCATGGCATCCGCAAAGTGAGCACGAGGGGTTCTGGGAGAGAGGGTGAGTCAGGAGCCCCGCGTCCAGGCAGTCGCTACTGTGGCAGTTGAGTGATTTCAAGGCTTGTGGAAATGTGTGGGGCCTCTCGCCTTCATACCCACTCATACCGACAGTAGTTTAGTTAACCAACCTGTCCAGTGACCCACTGAGCCCAACCACCTCCCTCAGATAACCCCCACCCCCCGCACTCACCCCGAGTGATACCAGAGGCCACCCCGAGCCAAGAGCCGTGAGCGTGGTGAGAGAGCTTCTCTCAGTAAAAGTTCCCGTCTCATGAATCAGTGGAGCACTGATTATGTACCCCCATAACAAGCTGCCATCGGCCCCAACCCCGCCGTGTGGCGGTGGCACCCAACCATGTATTGGTGCCCCCCAAAATAATAATAATAATAATAATAACAATAATAATAGTGCTTCTCTGTCAATGGCTGATGCATTTCTGCACATGCGCCTCCATCGTCTCACCCGTGAGGGGAGTACGAAGAATTGACGATAAGCTCTAATGACACCCCCGCAAGGGCAGTTCCAACACTTCCAGACGGGCCGGTATGTTCAATGAAAATACTGGTCCAGAAATAGACCGGTATGTTCAATGAAAATACTGGTGGCACCGACGGGAATCGAACTGGCGACAGGGCCCAGATGGTAGAACTTGACCACTGGGCTATCACGGTGTCCAATAATAATAACAATAATAATAATAATAATAATAATAATAATAATAATAATAATAATAATAATAATAATAATAATAATAATAATAATAACAGTAATGTGACACCGCCTACCTTAGGAGACCCCCTACTTTAGGAGACCCCCTTACCTGACCTTACCTACTCCCCTCTTTGTCTCTTATCAGTCCCTCTCTTTCTTAGCAATAATAATAGTAATAGTACTTAATAATAATAATAATAATAATAATAGTGTATCTCCTGCCAATTGCTGAGCCAAAAGGCCATGTGCATCCAGTCCTCCATTCCATAAGGAAAGTCTCCACACCAATCGGTGGAATAAAGGAAGTGACGGCATAGAACATTACTCTAGGAGCTTTATACCAATCAGCCCATGGAAAGGACCGATGGCCTATGTACTCCCTAATAATAATAATAATAATAATAATAATAATAATAATAATAATAGTGCTTCTCTGTCAATGGCTGATGCATTTCTGCACATGCGCCTCCATCGTCTCACCCGTGAGGGGAGTACGAAGAATTGACGATAAGCTCTAATGACACCCCCGCAAGGGCAGTTCCAACACTTCCAGACGGGCCGGTATGTTCAATAAAAATACTGGTCCAGAAATAGACCGGTATGTTCAATGAAAATACTGGTGGCACCGACGGGAATCGAACTGGCGACAGGGCCCAGATGGTAGAACTTGACCACTGGGCTATCACGGTGTCCAAAATAATAATAATAATAATAATAATAATAATAATAATAATAATAATAATAATAATAATAATAATAATAATAATAATAATAATAATAATAATAATAATAATAATAATAATAATAATAATAATAATAGTGCTTCTCTGTCAATGGCTGATGCATTTCTGCACATGCGCCTCCATCGTCTCACCCGTGAGGGGAGTACGAAGAATTGACGATAGGCTGTAATGACACCCCCGCAAGGGCAGTTCCAACACTTCCAGACGGAACGGTATGTTCAATGAAAATACTGGTCCAGACGGAACGGTATGTTCAATGAAAATACTGGTGGCACCGACGGGAATCGAACTGGCGACAGGGCCCAGATGGTAGAACTTGACCACTGGGCTATCACGGTGTCCAAATAATAATAATAATAATAATAATACTATATCTGAGGCGTACTGATGCAGCTAATGGCATATCCTTAACGGACATAAGCCTCCAATACCCTTGTTCGAGGTCCTCCACCCCCCCGTGTCAGTCTCTTGCCTGATGATCGGGGCCACCGATGGAGCTCCTGAGGGCAAGACTGCACTAAGCCGAGGTTATTCCGCAGTCCCAGCAACCTCTTGCAAGACGTCACCGAATGTGCAAGTGCATACACCAAGCGCGGTTGCTAGAGCTGCCTCGAAACCCCACCCAATAATAATAATAATAATAATAATAATAATAATAATAATAATAATAATAATAATAATAATAATAATAGTAGTACTGTGGAGAGAGGTGGTCCCAAGCTTTGTTTTCGCTATGAACGCGATGCAGTCGAGGGCTCTTGGAGCGGGAGCGGAATGTAGGTCCCCGTATCAGGTGGTGTACGGGCAGGAGCCGGTGATGCCCCAACACTTGGTGTATCAGGATGGACCTGGGCTTATGATGGACGAGGATGAGCTCTGGAGGGTTCGTATGCGTGTCTCCATGGAGGCCATGCAAGCGGTAAGGCAAACGAGGCTGGCGGAACAGACCCGCCAGCTGAGCAAAGAACCCTTAGAACAGGACTTGTCTATGGTGACGTATAAGCCAGGGGGACATCGTCATGTTATACTACCCGCAGGTTCCGAAAGGCATATCATCTAAGATGTTTGTGCACTGGAAGGGGCCTTATCAGATGGTGCAACAGACGTGGCCTTTTAACTATCGGATTAGAGGCAGGGGGGAGAACAAGATTGTTAATATTCGGCGCCTCATCAAGTACGATCCGTTCCTAATGGAGAACGAGAGACGCTCCAGGAAGCGCTCGTCAGGGAAAAGGGAGAGTTTCAGGACCCTCCTAAATTGGGAACGGATAAGGAACCCGATGGTGGGAAACCCGGGGACCGGAAGGGCCAGGAGGGGAAGATGGCACGGCCCCTGAAGAGGGCGTCGGCCGAATAGGCTCCAAAGGGCCCGAAGCCGGGGAAAAGGGGTCAGATGCGAGTCGCAAGCCACCCACGGGGGCGGCGAAGAGGGCGGCGGAAAATGATCTGATCTACTCGGAACCGGGGACTAGGCAGCGTAGGAAGACGGAGGTGCAGGCGGAGCCGGAGGGGCCGGTTGAACCCTCGCAGGTGGATGTCTAGCACAAGTTACGGAAGGAGGGTAATAAGACACTGGGGATGACGTGGGTTTTGGATCAGTTCTATCTGGTCAGGCCCCCATCTAGATTCGTTACAAGAGGAGACAAGGATGTTCTCTTTGTGATGAAGGTAGTGGGACTGGCTAAGGACTCGAGGAGGACTCGAGGAGGACTCGATCGTCTGAGAGTGCGCTTAGGAACCTTCCACCTATGCTGCAGTTTTACCGGTCTTGGGATAAGGATACGGAGGAGGACCGGATGCACCGCGAGTATTTCCCGGTATGGTGGGATGCTGCCAATAGGGAAGTATGGGATGCCAAATAGATCCAGCCACACGAAGGGTGACAAGAATCATGAGGCATGGACCATATCGGCGTGGCCGAAGGGAGTGTTGGATTGCCCCTTCGAGTTACACGACGGGCACATCCCGGAGTGCGCCCAACATTGCCCCGACCCGAATTCCGTTCCTTCTACCAAATCCGCATCCCAGATGCTCCCCCTCACTTCAGGCTTGGGTGCTTCTTTCCCCGCACCGTTTCAGTTGCGTGTGCACCCCCGATTAGCCTTAAGTCAACCCCGCTCTGCTTGAGCATGGCGGAGCTTAAAGCAGTTAGAGTTGACCTGCTCTAAAATCGTGTAGGAGCCGTCCAACTGAAGAACAGACGAGGCAGGGATGCCTTGCTTTGAGGGTTTAGGGCGGTAGACGGTGACGGTGTCGCCAACCTTCCACTCCTTAATGGCTTTGCGGCGGCCCTTGTTCTTCTGAGCAACAGATCGGGCGCGGGAGACGTCTGTGTACGTGCTGATTTACGCCGTGACTGCAGCGCGAGCGCGGCGTAGTAGTTCGATCTGCTCTGAAGATTGAAGCGAAAGCGTAGAGGAAGCGTCGAGAGCGGCGCTTGAGGCGGAGGCGCGGGCAGTAATGATCTCCGAGGAACCGCCTCGAAAAAGTCCAGCGTGCACCGGGGTTTGCGTGCCAACATACCCTCAAAGGCGGTTGTACCTGTAGCCGTGGACACATAGGTGTTCTGGGCGAAGGAAAGGGACGGGATGATGCTAGGCCAGTTCGATTTGTCTGCCTTGGGTAGAGATTGAATTGCGGTGCGGATCGCCTTGTGCCGGCATTCCACGAAGCCGAGTTGATGGTGTGAGTAGGGTGCGGTGGTCAACCAGTCGAGGCCGGCCTCACTGCAGAAGCGTTTGGCTAATGTACCTACAAACGAGCTGTGGTAGTCGGAGAAGATGGACTCCGGAAAACCAAAAATGTATGCCCATCGGTTGAGGATGATCTCAACTGTTTCTTCGGCTGTGGTAGAGATGAAGGGGATGAATTGAAGAAATCCTGAGAATCGATCGATGATCGTCAGGATATACTGAAAAACAACGCCCGGAATGCCGACGTGCATATGATCGATGCCGATGCCTTGACCTTGACTGCTCCGCTTCAGCGAAGAGTAGCGGCCGTGGTTGAGAGTGAGGCGGGCGTGGACCAGTTGGCAAAAGTGGCAGTCGCGGAGGGCGGCGAGGACATCAGCGTGCATAATGTCCGTGCCGTCAGTACAGAACCAAATATAGCGCTCCTTGATGAAGGGGACGAGTGTCGGCGTCTTGGCGTGGTTCTGCATCAAGTAGGCATAGTTGATCAGCGGGCGGCGCAGCTCTTCTGGAACGTAGATCTTCAATGTTGACTGTTTGGCGTCGGCGAGGACGGCAAGGCCCTGACGAAGAGTCAATTCTGTTGATCCGGCGGAGACGGTAGAGACGTCATCGGTCCAGAGAGGGGCTGTGAGGGTGTCTTGTCGTTGTGCGTCCATGATGACGCGAGGAGCGTGCGAAGTAGCAACAAGAGGAAATATATAATGTTGTTCCATGCCGAGGCCAAAGACTAGCCACACTAAGTTGTCGTCGAGAAATAAAATCTTACGACACGTCTCAACGGCCTCCTGTGGGAGTGTATCGTCCGGGACGCAGTGGACGAGGTCTTGCGGCATGAGCAGGGCAAATGGCTTAGGAAGGGCGAACATGTCACGCGCGACGGCCGGAGAGCGTTCAGCGGAGGGGATGACAATAGTCAGGTTCCACGGGGCTTGAATGCTTCGTAGTTTTGGGCCAGCGCGGATGATGCGGCAGGAGAGAGACTTGAGTTTTGTTTCCAAAGCGGTATGTGTGCCTTCGACGGCGAGCCAGAGAGTAGAACTTGCTCTGGGCAATGGAATGGTTGCGAGGAGCTGTAGGGTGGCTTCGGCTTCACCGATGAGAGTCGGGACGCCTGGGCTTATGCAGGGGACACGGGACAATCCATCCGGGAGGAGGTTTTGTTTACCGGGGAGGTATTCGACCTTACAAGCGGATCGTCTGGAGATTTTCCAGAACTCATCCGACGACCATGGGGCTGCGAGCGTGCCACAACCACAAGAGTGGTCGGTGATCGGTGACGATAGTGAGTTCGTGGTCGCTAGCATCAATGTAGTAGCGGCACTGTTGAACTCCGTAAATAACGCCGTAGGCTTCTCGCACGTAGGGGGGTCGCCCAGCAGGTTTGCATGTCTGTGAACTTGAGAGAAAAGTATTGGATGACCGGGGCGTCGCGGTCAGGGCCAGTGTGAAGGGCACCTCCGATGCCTATTTGGCTGGCATCAGTCCGAAGGCAAAGATGGTGAGAGGACTCGTATTTGGCCAGGACGAGAAGCGTAGTAAGCACGCGGCGGAGCTTCTTCATACACTTCCGCTCTTCCCGATGGAGGTAGGGTTGACCTGCTGGTCGGGCGTGAGTGGACTTAAGCAAGTTCGTAAGAGATGATACAAGGCGGGAGTAGTCGGGGATGTGGGCCTGTATGAAGTTGGTCATACCCAGAACGGATCGAACTTCAGACACATTGGAGGGATCAGCCATTCGGAGGATGGAGTCGATCTTCGCTATGTCAGCGGCGATACCTTTCTTACTACATTTCTTGCCGAGTATTGTCAGTTCATGGTATTCCAAGCGGAGTTTGCGCGCCGATCCATGAAGACCGGAGGTGTCCATACTTGAGAATATACCCCGAATTTGGTTCAGGTGTGTTTGATAGGTGCCTGCAGTAGAAATAGCTGGGGGCGGCTTGTTCCAAAAGGGGAGTGGTTGGAATGACTTCTCGATCGCGCGTTGGAAATCGCCGGGGGCACGATGTACACCTTGAGGCATAAAGTTGGGACCAATAAACCTAGAGGGATCCACACGGCTAAAACATCTCGGCTGTCATCGTCCGGGTTCAGGCGAAGGTGGGAGAAGCCGTCTACCATGTCGATGGAGCTGAGATAGTGCCAGCCGGCGAATCGTTCTCGGTAATGATCCGGGTTCGGAAGACCTGGGACTGGGAGATGAAGATTGTCATTGTGCATGCGGTAGTCATAAACATTCCAAATGTCTCGGATGACTTCTTTTGCGATATCCTCGAATTTCCTGACCGGGCAACTGCGGCTCGCCCATGCACATTGGGAGGAGGGATAGCTCCATGTGCCGGCGCTAAGGACGTCCGTAGCCCAGCTGGAGAGGTATTCGCCCACTGCCGGAGTCCAGCGCGGGCATGGGACTGCAACTGGTTTCGCATTCGGTTTGAGCCGAAGGGACACGACAGTGTGTCTGAAGATGCCTGCCTTGTCCTGAAAGATGTGGTCGAATTCGCGGATGAGGGCCCAGAGTTGGTCTTGTTGGGGTTTGGTGAGGGTCGGGTTGACTGCTTCAGGGGGAAACTTAGGACCTGTCGGTGCCTCTTTTTGCTCCGCTCGCTTGGTTAGAAAGTCACGGCAAAGTCGTTCGGAGATGAAGAACCATGGGGTAGGGTGGGCTCCCTGGATTATTGATGCCGTGCAAAAGAGCATGCGAGGGTCGGGATATGTCTGCGCGAAGTCTTCCATAAAGGAATCCGTGTATGGAAACGGCGGGCCGATGTCGGTCTGAAGCGTCAGAGAATCAGGCAGCCTCAGTTGTTTGGAGTCTGGAGAATGCCCCAGATTTGGTTGTCACGCCTGACTTTGCGTATTGCCCAAACTCTGAGTTGAGCCAGTGCCAGGCCGAGCGAGCATATTGAATTGGCGGCAATCCCGAGATTTATGGTTAAGAAGTCGTCGTCTTGAAAGTGCAGCTCGATGATCGGGAGAGGCAAAGTGGCTAGGTAACGGAGGAGAGATTGCTTTTGGGCAATCCTCAAAGTTCACACTATCCTTGCTCCGAGGCTGTTGCGAGCGTCGTGTCGTTGAGTGGGGAGGAGAAGTCGTAGATGTCTGTGTCGTAGTTGGCGTTGATGGCAAACTGCTTGACGACGAACCACTTGACGAAGACGAGGAGGGGCCGTGTCCGACGCCTTTTGAATCGTCATCGTCGTGCTGCTTCTTGTTCTCACTGGGCTTGCAGCCAGAAAAGGGTTGTGGTTGAACAGGGTGGAGGCGAGTTACCTGTGGCAACGGTGCGGCCGGTGCGTCCGAACCAGTGGCCGCTGGTGGATGAGCCAGGGTTGATGGCGGCTGAATTGAGGCCAACGGTGGCTGTGCTGGGGCCGGTGGTAACGACGCTGGGGCCGATGGTAACGACGCTGGGGCTATCACCCTTGATGATGAACTCGAGCTAGATGACGAACTGGATGAAGAACTTGAACTTGACGAAGAATCAGGTTGGTCATCGTATTTCTCAGGGGAATACACTATCTCGTAAGGGTTCGATGAAGATGCTTGGACGTCAAATCCAGCGTGGATTTCATAGGTATGAGGATGCCCGATGCGGTAGTGTCTCCGTGTCGCTCCTGGTGAGCGCGTAAATACATGGGAGTTCTCAGGTTCTGGGGTAAGCAATCTCTCGTATACTAGATCTCGGGTGCTCATTTCTAGCCTTGTGTAGAAATGTAAGAGATTTTCCTATGTCCTGTTTGTCTTGAGGTTGAGCCATCGATGATGGGTGTGGCCCACTTGGATGGGTCATGATCACGTAAACGTCGCCCGGGCGCCAGACTTGGAAGTGTCGTTGAGCGTGGCGTGACGGTTTCACACGGACAAGTGGAGCTCCGTAGGGGTAGCCACGGAGGCGTTTGTCTCGAGAGTACGGATTGATGATGTCCGTCGAACATGGGACAGTATGGGTTGGGCGGTGTACCACATGGATTTCCTTGCTTGACTGTCTTGCAGTTTCGCTGGCTACGACCATAAGGAAATACTGGCCAGATGCCACGGGACATTTTCATAACGTATTCAGCGGAATTCGCCTGAAAAGGAATCCCTAACACCATCCGTGCCCGGAGAGGCTTTCCAGTTGTGTGACTTCTGAAGATAGTCGCGGGTTGCGGCGTCGTCAAGCGTAACTATCCCGTATGATTGCCCCATATAGTGGTTGGGGTTAAAAAATGAGCCCAAGAACAGTTCGTCGTTTCTGTCTGTGTAGTACACCGTGAGGTTGCAATCGTCGAAGAAACTGAGCGGCAAGTCGACAATGCAGTCGTAGGATCGTTCATGTACTGCGCGTAGGCCTGTAGTAGCGTTGGTGCTGTCGAGGTCGTAGTACGTGTCGTTTGCAACAATTTTGAGCCATATTGGGTCATTACATGGAAGACGATGAAAATAGTGTTGTAGGGCGAAGCAGCGTTCTCGAGTCGGGAGTCGAAAAACACGGCGAATGTATGACGATGTCGAAAGTGGTATCGGGTCAAAGCGCAAGTGTTTGGCTTCGGTCTGTTCCATACTGCACCACGGGAATAGAAGTTCTCCTTGGAGGACGGCTGCTAAAGGGGAGGCGTTGGGGTTTGCTCCCACAAGTAGGCCGAGGTAAGAGGATCGATATCCCCATGGGCGGTAGAAAAGTCAAAGGCCATTTCTTCTTTGAAGTATGGGACATCGCCGGTGGGTTCGATGTTATTTCCAACCAAAGAGGCTGCGATGAGTTGAGCAGTGTTTCTGCCGTTTTGTGGGCCGAAGTGGAATATAATGGCAGTTTGTTTGCTATTATAAAATCGTGACATCATGGTAGCGCCTTCCGGGATACTGAAGATATTTTCAAGTTCGGTTTTAGTAGATATTACTTCCCCGACGGGTCATCACAGGGGCCGATGTAGAGTCCGCGCGGATCAGGCACATGGCTTCGGGGTTGATGACTGCGAGAGGGCTTCTGGTTCCCGAAATGAGAGCAAGACCGCATGTGAAGTCCTCAAAGGTCTCGGGGTCCATCTCGTGTGCGTTGTTGCGAGGGGGCCAGTAGCGCTGCATCAAGATAGTAGGGCGGTCGCGGTGGAAGCCTCGGATGGCTTCAGAGAACTCCGTCGCATATTCATTGTCCCATGGTGTCTTCCCATACCATTGTCGTGGTTCTGTGTGCGCGTATATCTTGCTTACCCTGGTACGTGGCAGACCAGTATCCCGCGGAAGGAAGGTTCGCACCAAAATTGGCCTGTCTGCAAAATGGTTGAAGTCTGCCGAAGGGAGAAGCCAGTCTGCAGTCACTTTGAAGGGAGCGGTCTATTGAGGGGTTCGATACGGAAAGCACCGTGCGGGAGCGATTGTATCCTAGGGAAGTAGCGTTCCACTCTCGGGTGTTGCATCTGTACCATTGTTGAATCCGGCCATAGGCCCTGATTGAGGGTAAAGTGCTTAGGGATCCAGTAACGAAGGTGACGGCAATGCGGGTGAGTGCCTGGAATTATAGTCATGGCCGCTGTTGGAAAATAAGTAGCAAAGATGTCTCGAACAATGTAGAGTTCAGGATCCGTGCCTGGAGAGCCCTTGGCGCCGAAGGCTTTTTGAAGCTCCAGTTGATGGCCTGGCATGTCCGTAAAGTTGGATAATCCCGACCAGCCGTGACTCGATCTCGTGGGGCTGACCCTGACATAACGGTCAGCTGGAGGAGAGAAAGGCGGCGGTGGTACCGGCGTCCTTGCATCTCTCTGTGCCAACTGGCTTAGTGGTCCAACATGGTCGCGGTCTGTTACACGGTCTGTGGCGTTGGGGGTGCGAGTTTTGTACACTCCAAGTGGGCTTAGCGAAAATGTGACCCGGGGGCCGCCTTGCACCGGGGAGTGAGACGCCGAGGATTGGGGTAACGCACTAGTTAAGCTTCCCGCGGGTGCCGACGAGGAACTGGACGAGGAGGTCGAGCTACTAGAAGATGTTTGAGGTGCCTGCGGTTGGGCCGGCATCACGGCTGTGCTGCTCGCAGGTGCAGACGGGGAGCTGGACGACGACGAACGGCCAGAAGATGCGCGGGCTGCTGTCCGCTGAGCGCGACGTAGTGCCTTCTTAGATGCTGTGCTCAGCCCGGCGACTGGACTAGTGGTCGGTTGGGTGGGCGAGGTGATGGCGCAGAAGCTGCCGGAACTTGAGAGCAAGGGGAAGAAGGTGCCGGTGATGCTGAGCGTTCACCTTTACCAGAAGAGCGTCGTCTACCATGTCGATGGCTGTGACTTGGTGTTCGCGGAACAACTGGAGCTTGTAACGACGGAGGGTTGCTCAGCGCATCCTGGAATGATTGCGGTGTACCAGGTGCAGGGGCCGATGGTTGGTCAAGGGCCGATGCAGTTGGTGTGGTAGATGACGATCGCGATGCTGCCGATGATGAAGACGATGACGATGATGATGATGATGATCCGAAGGAGAGGGATCGTGCCGTCGGGCTGCGTCGCAAGTCGGCCAGCTGAGTCCTTCGGATGAGCTCCCGAGCGAGGGCATCGATACGATAATCCACAGTGAAACGGTAGGGGTCGGTAGGGGGTCGGTAGGGGGCCTACCTTAGCTTTCTAAGGTAGGCCCCTACCTTAGCGACCACCCCCTACCTTAAGCCTCCCTATATCTTTCCGCTTGCGGACTTAGTTTTTTTTTTTAGCACCCCCTACCTTACGGGACTTGGTTTTTTTTTTTTAATGTTCACCTCCTACCTTACGGACTTAGTATTTTTTCCGGCTGCACCACCTACCTTACGGACATGGTTTTTCAAACGTACACACCCTACCTTACGGACTTGATCATTTTTATGCAATTACAGGTATTAATACCACCTACCTTAAGAGCTTAGTAATTTTTCCGGCTGCACCCCCTACCTTACGGACTTGGTTTTTCAAACGTACACCCCCTACCTTACGGACTTGATCATTTTTACGCAATTACAGGTATTAATACCACCTACCTTACGGACTTAGTATTTTTTCCGGCTGCACCCCCTACCTTACGGACTTGAAATTTTTTGGCGGCTACACTCCCTACCTTACGGACTTAGAATTTTTCCAGGTACACCGCCCAGCATGCACACATTTTTTGAATATATAACAATACATGTGATGATTTTAATGAGAAACAAATTTCCAATAAGATAAAACAAACACAGAAACTTTATCAAAATAAAACTAAACATCATCATAATAAAGCTTTCAGAATAACTTGAGACTCGTGGTGTGATGCAAACCCCCACCCCCTACCTTACGGACTTGAAATATTTTGGCGGCTACACCCCCTACCTTACGGACTTGAAATTTTTTGGCGGCTACACCACCTACCTTACGGACTTAGAATTTTTTCAGGTAGACCGCCCAGCATGCACACATTTTTTGAATATATAACAATAAATGTGATGAATTTAATGAGAAACCAATTTCCAATAAGATAAAACAAACACAGAAACTTCATCATAATAAAACTGAACATCATCATAATATGAGACTTGTGGTGTGATGCAAACCCCCCACCCCCTACCTTACGGACTTGAAGTTTTTTGGCGGCTACACCCCCTACCTTACGGACTTGAAATTTTTTAGTGGCTACACCTACCTTACGGACTTGAAATTTTTTGCGGCTGCACTCCCTACCTGACGGACTTGAAAGCAAAAAAATTTGAAGTCTGTGATTTTTTTTTTTTTTTTTGCGGATACACCCCCTACCTTACGGACTTGAAATTATTTTGCTGCTACACCCCTACCTTACTGACTTGAAATTTTTTTGCGGCTACACCCCCTACCTGACGGACTTAAAGCACGTACTCTTCGTCTCCTTCTTCTTTGTTTTCTTCCTCTCGATCTGTTTCTACCCACTCGTAATCGCTAGTCTCATCGGCACTAACCATTTCCTGCGTGTTTTCTCCCTCTTCTTCCTTCTCACTTCTGTTTTTTTTCGGTGTACGTCCTCCCCCTTCTTTTTTTTCTTTTTTTCCAACTGACTTTTTTTTCTTGTCAGTGTGCGTCCTCCCTCTTCTTTGTTCTCGCCACCACCATCGTCACCAACCATTTTCTGCGCGCTTTCTTTCTCTCTCTCTCTCTCTTTCTTTCTTTTTTCTCGTCCATAAGCTTGTCGACTTCGAGTCGCAACTTTGGTGGCAAAGGATCACGATCCTCAAGAGCACCAGCAGTAGTAGCAGTAGCAGCAATAGTAGCAGTAGTAGCCGTAGTAGCATGGCACAGCAGTGGTGGTAGTAGCAGTAGTAGTAGTAGTAGTAGTAGTAGTAGTTGTAGAAGTAGTAGTAGTAGTAGTAGTAGTAGTAGTAGTAGTAGTAGTAGTAGAAGTAGTAGTAGTAGCAGTAGTAGTAGTAGCAGTAGTAGCAGTAGTAGTAGTAGTAGTAGTAGTAGTAGTAGTAGTAGTAGTAGTAGTGGTAGAAGTAGCAACAGCAGTAGTAGTATTAGTAGTAGAACTAGCAACAGCAGTAGTAGTAGTTGTAGTAGAAGAGGAAGAAGAACAGGCGGGAGAAGGAGCGACAGCAGCAGCAGGAGCGTGCTGGACGACAAGAAGTAAGACAGTCTCGGTCAGGGGCCATATTACCCCAGGAGGGCGAATAGAATCCAACTTGCGGATCCTTTTCATCGACTCCCCCGTCAGGATGCACCCATGCTCCTGGAAGTCCACCGGGCCAAGAATGCCTTCAACTTCCACGTGTCCCCAAGTGCGGAAAAAATCTGCACACAAAGGGACAGAAGGAGTAAATTTCCACACTCTGTCTCTCACAAAGACCTGTAACAGGTACCAGCGCGTCGGTGGCAGGATTTTTGTAAAAACAGTGAGATGGAGGTTGCGGTCCTATCTGCACACAAGACACTAAGTGTTAGGTAGAGAGAGAGAGAGAGAGAGAGTTTGGATGCTCTGGTCGTAAGGTAGGGGGTGTCTAAGGTAGGGGGTGAGGGAGAGAGAGAGAAAGAGAGGCAATGACAGAGCAGAGAGAGAGAGAGAGAGAGAGAGAGAGAGAGAGAGAGAGTTTGGGATGCTCTGGTTGTAACGTAGGGGGTGGTAAGGTAGGGGGTGTCCTAAGGTAGGGGGTGAGGGAGAGAGAGAGAAAAAAAAGGCAAAGACAGAGCAGAGAGAGAGAGAGAGAGAGAGAGAGAGAGAGAGAGAGAGAGAGAGAGGAGTTTGGGATGCTCAGGTCGTAAGGTAGGGGGTCCTAAGGTAGGGGGTGTCCTAAGGTAGGGGGTGAGGGAGAGAGAGAGAAAGAGAGGCAAAGACAGAGCAGAGAGAGAGAGAGAGAGAGAGAGAGAGAGAGAGGAGTTTGGGATGCTCAGGTCGTAAGGTAGGGAGTCCTAAGGTAGGGGGTGTCCTAAGGTAGGGGGTGAGGGAGAGAGAGAAAGAGATGCAAAGACAGAGCAGAGAGAGAGAGAGAGAGACAAGGGAGAGGGAGGGAACTCAGCCAGAATACATCCGTACAGCTGGGTTTGGTCGCGCGCTTCTTTCTTCTCCCAAAAGACATCCTTTTTTTTCCGCTATGTCCTTTTTTTCCCTTGACGACCCCTTGCCTAGAACAGCACACAGCACACAAACAAGAACAGATTCATCAAGCAAAGACAGTCAAGGAAGACTATATACCATCGTGGGTAAAGCACGTCCACGTTAGACTTGCCCAGACATATTGCCGCACCAGACTTCACCGCCTGTCTGCGGTGCTCTTCAGGCACCATTGGGGCCAAGTAGGACATCGTAACTTGTTTCTTCCGGACCAGGTCCTTATGCGCCATATCCACGCCGTCGTCGTCGTTGTAGTTGGTTGTTTCCTCGGCAGTCAACTCCGACGGACACTGTAACACATACCATCGAGGAAGCAGCCAAGTATTAGTGAGTCACTTTGTCCCCCCCCCCCCCCCGCTACCTTAGACAACCCCCTACCTTAGCCATGCCCCTCACATTTCTCTCGCTCTCTGTCTTTCTGACCGCATCAAACGCGTTATCAGGTGTGGTATATTACTTCGCGTAGCGTTCCAACCTGCCTATACTGAAGTACACGCACCCACAACTTGGCAGGGATACATCCTCCTCCAGTTTTTCTTCGTGGCCGCATACTTCGCACTCACCCTTGTCGTTTAAATTAGCGACAAACTGGACTGCGTAAGCCTGATGAAAGACAAGCTTGGCAGTCGGGGGGCCATAGCTACTTCGCCATAACTCGCGCAAAACAAAGTGGACAGCCTTCACTTTACTTTCCTTAACTTCACCGTCCTCAATGACCGCCGGTGTCGGTCTTTGCACCGACACACGTCCATCGTCACCGGGATATACAAACAGCATGCATAGCGGAATGTGGCTTCCACAAAGCCATGTCAATTGCTGCCACTTGCGTCCTGACACGATCAGGCACTTCGACTGCAACCGAGGCGTTCGTCACGTCCAAGCCCACTATCACCCCACTCTTGCCCTCCAACTTAGGTTGCTGGTCCGGATCAAACTAGAGAGAGAGAGAGAGAGAGAGAGAGAGAGAGCAAACGAGAGATAGACAGATAAGAGACAAAGTGGGGAGTAGGTAGGGGGTGTCCTAAGGTAGGGGGTGTCTTAAGGTAGGGGGTGTCTAAGGTAGGGGTGTCCTAGATAATTACAGAGAGAGAGAAAGAGAGAGAGAGAGAGAGATAGAGAGAGAGAGGAGTTTGGGATGCTCTGGTCCTAAGGTAGGGGGTCCTAAGATAGGGGGTGTCTAAGGTAGGGGGTGTCCTAGATAATTATTATGGTTAGTACATAGTATTAACCTCCGTTAAAACTAAGTCAAATTACAATTTTATTTTATCATATTACTGTTTTGGATTTTCCAATTTAGGTAACGGTTTTATTTATCCCTCCGTGCCGGCCGGAGCGAATATATTTTATTAATGCCTTTCCGCCGAAGGCGGACCTGTGAATTATTTTGTTTTTGGCCAAAGGCCAAACCCATATGCTTTGCTTTGCTTTTCTTTTTCTGTTTGCTTTTGCTTCTGCTGCTAGCCTTCGCTAAGAGAGCATTCATTTTTCTTTCCCTTCCCTTCCCGCCCTTTTTGAATTTAGTTCGTTTAGATTACTATTATTAATTTGAATACAATTCTTTCTGTTATTAATAAGGAGAATCAGGTTTTCAGATTAACCTGAATTTCAAAATACAAGGCTAGTTACTATACTTTAATATTAATTCATACAATTTACGTATGAAGGCTAACCCACCCTCAGTCCCCTGCTGAAGCAGCCTAGAAAGCGATACGTACAAAGCACGTATGTACCTTTGCCCACCCTCAGTCCCCTGCTGAAGCAGCCTATAAAGTATACACACTTTCACTTGAAATGTCAGCCCGCGCAAAATAATCCTAAATACGTAAAACGTAAAATACAAAGGGCGCTAAAACTGACAATACATTTAAAGTTGAAAAGTGAGTGTGTAAAATCAATGCGGCGAAGTCGGCACTTTCTATCCAATTCTAACAAGACTCGTACGAGTCTGGTTATGTGTTCCGTCGTAATGATTAAAGATTTAAATTTTTTTTTTAGTTAGTCTTATATGGAGTCGGTCGTACTAACTATATTTTCCCTATCACGCAACTACAAGTATGTAACCTGAAGTTTGAAAATCGTAGTAGACTTAGTTTATTAATATTACCGATGATCAAATAAATATTGATTGAAGCCGGCTTAGTTTTAACAGAGAGAGAAAGAGAGAGAGACACAGAGAGAGAGAGAGAGAAGTTTGGGATGCTCTGGTCGTAAGGTAAGGGGGTCCTAAGGTAGGGGGTGGTAAGGTAGGGGGTGTCTAAGGTAGGGGGTGTCTAAGGTAGGGGGTGTCCTAGATAATTACAGAGAGAGAGAAAGAGAGAGACAGAGAGAGGGAGAGAGACAGAGAGAAGTTTGGATTGCTCGTAAGGTAGGGGGTGGTAAGGTAGGGGGTGTGGCCTTCAGGCGCAGCGCCGACGTGGCCCTGGCCCGGGGCCTCAGCCGCACCGGGGTGCGGCTCGTGGTCGAAACAGTTTCGGCGGCCGGGGAGCTGGTGCGCAGCAGCGCGGACGACGCCACTGGCCGGCGCTGGTTCCTGTTCCACGAGCCCGAGACGGCCGCGTACGCCGCGGCCATGACGCCGTGCGGCGGCGAGCTCTGCGCCGGCTCGGGCCGCAGCCGCCGGCAGGTCTGGGCTGTGGCCGTAGGAATGGCAGCTTCGAGAATTTCTCCCGAACCATAGCCCGCAGCCGCGTGGAATGGCACCGGTCCGGACGGGCCCTGGTGGCCCGGGCCCAGGTGGATGCACAGTCGCTAGAACTGCGCTGGCAGGCCCAGGACGGCCCGATCCTCAAGATGACCATCGTCCTTAGTTTCTACTTGGCCTGCCTGCTCGTGGTTTGCGCGCTCATGTGCTGGTGCTGCTGCGTCCTGTACGAGATTCGGTCCTCTAGCTTTTCCGCGCTGAGCACTCGGAAGCACCGCTACGCCCCGCTCGGGCCCCGGCGGCGCGCCGGCTGTGTGTGTTGCCAGCAAAGCAGCCGGCGCTGCCGCCGCTGTCTGCAGCACCCCACGGCGCGGCGCCTGCGGGCCTGCCTAGTGGCAGTGAAGTGCGCTTGGTTTCTCCTACTCTTGTCGCCAGTACCGCTGGTTGGCTTTTGGCTGCTGTCCCTGAACCTAAGGTAGGGGGTGTCTAAGGTAGGGGGTGTCCTAGATAATTACAGAGAGAGAGAGAAAGAGAGAGACAGAGAGAGAGAGAGACGTTTGGGATGCTCTGGTCGTAAGGTAGGGGGTCCTAAGGTAGGGGGTGGTAAGGTAGGGGGTGGTAAGGTAGGGGGTGTCCTAGATAATTACAGAGAGAGAGAGAAAGAGAGAGACAGAGAGAGAGAGAGAGAGAGAGAGAGGGAGAGAGAGAGAGAGAAGTTTGGCATGCTCTGGTCGTAAGGTAGGGGGTGGTAAGGTGTCTAAGGTAGGGGGTGTCCTAGATAATTACAGAGAGAGAGAAAGAGAGAGACAGAGAGAGACAGAGAGAGAAAGAGAGACAGAGAAAGAGAGAGAGAGAGAGAGAGAGAGGTTTGGGATGCTCTGGTCCTAAGGTAGGGGGTCCTAAGGTAGGGGGTCCTAAGGTAGGGGGTCCTAGGGGTCCTAAGGTAGGGGGTCCTAAGGTAGGGGGTCCTAAGGTAGGGGGTCCTTACCGAAACGAGTACGTATCCCTCGCTGGACAAGTGCTCTAGCACCACGCCTTCCACTGCTACCTTCTCTTCGATCGTGATTGCGTAAGATGCACCCGTCACACTAGGATTGCGCCCTTCGGCCGTGGATTCCTTGGAACGGGCCGGGCGCTGCCTAGCTTGGACTGGGCCGGGCGTTGCTGGCGGAGGAACAGAAACGAACGCGCGAAACGGATACTGCTTCGTAGTGACCTCCTCGGGCTTCGTGGTGACCTCCTCTTCTTGGGTGCCGCCCGCATCCATCTCAGCCGGTGAACTATCGCCTCCTTCCGACTCTACCTCCTCTACCTCTTCTTCTACCTCCATGCCTCCCGCCTCTGTGTTCTGTGATGGTTGCACTTGCTGCTGCGGATCCTCCTGCAACGCTGGTACTGATTCGTCCTGGAGTAGATTTTCTAGGGCATCCCTGACACTGTCTAGTAAACCCTGCAGAGTCACCTGATCCGGTTCAAGATAAGAGGGGCCGCCCAGTCGTACGGTCGTACGGTTAGCTAAGATTGCTCACTTATTGCCAGACTGTTATTAATGCTACAAAAAGTTAAATTAAGCATGAATAATGAGTTTTTATTAACTTCTCAATAGAAAATCAGCATTTTCGTCCAGCAAAACATAGTCTTGAGACATAGCAATACAACAGCCGGTACCCGCCGCGCTATCGCTAACCCAACGCACCCAAGTCAAAGCAGTGTTCATTTAGCTGTCCCAATGCTAATAATAACATTCGAATTGATGGAAAATCAGGAAAAATACATATTAGTATTATTTTCCTAATATTTGAAGTCTCCGGTGGCACTTGGAGCCACCGGTGACCGATCGCCCGCCAGCCCCAACGCAAACGCCCTAGTCCCTGCCGTTCGCCAAAAAATTGATGAAAGATGTGCTTTGCTGCTGCATGTGAGCGAGATAAGAGCTCGCTTGCTGTGTAGAATGTGCGAGGAAGGCCGAGAGCCCCCCTTCTCCGCAGCCGCGGTGACTTGGCTGCCAAATCGCGTGCTGGCCGCCATACCCGGGGGAAGGAGGAGGGCCTGCACCACCGCACCGCCGTCGTAAGCACCTCGGTTGTTGTTCCGGGGTGGGCTGAAGAAGCTTGTGCCATCATTTCCGATCTGCTCCGGCACGCAGCGGGGGCAACGGCAGCCCTTACCGTGCGGATCGCAAGTTTCGCACTTACAGCCGGCGCCGTGCTTCAACACCGGTTCTGGCTGGCACTTTGGGCACTTGCAGCCCGGGCCACATCTCGGCTCCTCATTTGGCGGCAGGCGGGGCTGTTCCCAAGGTTGCTTATGCTTTTTCTTGTGCTTTCGGGTCGGCTTTGGGCTCGGAGTGGGAGATGGGGAATCGGATTCGTCGGAGTCCTCCTCTTCGCTCACCTCCGGGCTGGAGCTCCCGTCTACAAGGCACAAAGCACAACGCATTACGAGCAACACATCAAGCGCGATTACCTTTTGCTCTGCGCTCTTGTTTGCAAAAAGGGCACATGCAGGTTTTCTTGTTGTGATGCGCATTGCCGCCGGGCCCCTTGCCGCGTTCGCCTGCCTTCTTCTTCGCTCCTTTCTTCTTGCCAGGTTTTCCCTGCGAACACAACATACAAAATGTTTGTTACTGCCTGAAAGTCAAAACACTTATCGGGGTAGTATGCTTCGGTGGTGCCACTGGTACTACTACTGCAGGCGACTTCGACTTCGGTGGCCATATGAGGTTGCCGTCCTACTCACAGCACTGTAGGTGTGGCAACCAAAGCAAAAAAATAAAAACAAGACCGCGTCTGCAGCCACAGGCATGGTGATGGGCAGCAATCCCTTGCAGTGCCTCTTGCAGTGGTAGGAGTCCACCAGCCCGTCATAAGCAAAATGAAAAAAACCACCATAAACAAGGTTGTCAATCATCTTGATCAAGGGAAACGCATTTCCCTTGCTCTGGCGAAAAATCCAAGTACAGTTGGCGCCAGAGCCCTCCGATGCATGGTTTATCAGCGCCCCCGCTTGCGACGGCGGTCTCTTCCCGTTGAGCAGTTCTTCGCGGTACATCTCCGTACAACACCAGACCTTCTGCCCAATCTGCATCGAATACTGACCTGGATTTGCCAAAGCATTCTTGTACCCCGCCGGATCGCGCTTTGCATCGTAGCAGTCTCCGACATACTCGAGGCGCAGCATTTTGCCCAACCCAGTCATTTCGTCGCCCTCCCGTAGCCCGATTTCACCGAATACGCCGCCGTTGATTGGGTAAAGCTGTACACCAACGCCATCTAACTTCGCGCCTGTCTGATCCACGAAGGAAGCCATAGGCACAATGCGTACTTTCCGCAATGTCGCTGTGCGCGCGGACTTCCGGTTCGCAAGGCCGCTAATACATCCACAGAAGGATCACAGCAGAGCAAACGATATGATGGCTTACCTGGGACTGGTCGCGGCTGAATCAGGGGAGATAATCTTTCGATTGCCATTTGGCGCTGACGTACGCGTGCGGGAAGTTGGACTACCTCCGCCCCGCAAATCAGGCGAAAGGGCAGGCGACGACTCAACCAGCAACCCGGCAGTCACTTTACGGTAAGGTTCAATGGCAAGAAGCAACGAATCGCTGGGCCAACGACCGTTGGCAGCGTGAATGTGTGGCTCCACAAGGGGATAGATGTACTTTTCGATCAGGCAGCTGGAGGGGCGCCCAGGATGTTCATCCCACTCTTTGACTCGATTGGGTCAATATCCTCGTCGACACAAAAGCGTAAATCAAAAACTCGTTCCCCCTTTTCATTCAATTCAGACGCCTCGATCGCAACTAATAGTGCGCGGCCTTCTTCAATAAAATTGTCAGCGTTAGCTGAGTCCGGCAGCAGATGACGGCCGGGTCTATGTAGTGCAATAAGAAATTATATTATAGTATTACCAGCGCGAAATTTTGCTTACCCGATCAGCACAACCTGTTCGGAAGGCACCGACTTCGTCATGATCCAATCGAGCTGCTACAAAATAATGCCACAATACGACATAAACAGTGCTGCAAAACTAATAATACGCCGAGGTTGAGCCCAAGGTTGCTCCAATACTGGCCCTCCAGGCAAGCAAACCATGCAGGGGTGTATGCAAGCGAGGTTCCCTCCTGCTGGGTCCTGCTGTACTTTAGCAAGGTTCTGAAAGCCACAAAAAGGAATTATAAGCAAGATGCACATTGCATCGAAACAAACAAAAAAAATAACCAGAACAAGAATTATTTTTTTGCTTGTTTCTTACCCATACGTCTTTGCTTCCCGATCCTCTTTGCTCATGTCGCTGGGGAATTTGTAATAATATTGCTTGGCTGATTTCAGTTTCCACTTCCTGTGAGCATTCTGCTTTCCCGCTGCCCCACTAGCCCACGGCCACTGGCAACTCGCGGCCAACGCCTGCGACTCATCGGCATTATTGCTGGCATCGCCTGCCTGCTGCCCCTTGCCCTCCCCACCGTCGCTGCCTCCACCCTTGTCGCTACCATTAGTTTTGCTACCTTTTGAAGCTGCAGTGGAGCTACTCCCCAGCCAACAAGCGAAGATAGAATTTGGAACTGGCACTTCATCGCCTTCTCTGTCACCTGCCTCGCTGGTGGTGAGATCAACTGCCTGGGGGAATACTTCATCTTCCCCCATGAGCCCTTGCTTCGCAGCAGAAGAAACTTCGCTCAAATGCTGCAGATTCCGGAGTATTTCCTCCCGGTTTCGCTTCGGTGGAGGGGGCAGGTCGTTCTCTTTGGGATCCGGCGTCACCCTACCAATACAAGCCATGCAGTACGCAAACACAAGCAATTATTGTGCATAGACCGTTCCTGCACAGGCGCCGGTTCTGGCTCCTTCGCTTCCCGACACTACATCAGCATAAAAGCAAAGGATGCTGTATTTATGACCCAAAAGACTGAAACGATTGGACCTAGCGCTGAACTTAAGTGCACGCTGTGGATGCTTGCTCGCCTTTTGCGCTTGCTTCTTGGCTGCTCCTTTTTTGCGACCGCGACCTTTGGGCGACCACTAGTATGATTGCAGAGCATATTAAAAGAAGAAACAGCAGCACAGGGCGTTGTATGTGTGGTTATGTGTCTGTGTACCCCCCCCCCCCGCCCCCGCATTTTCGCACCCCTGTCGGAATAAGTCATGGGTTGCATGGTTTGTGGGAACGAGAAGGAATTGGGAGCTTATATTTGCAGGGGAGCTAGGGCCATGCATGATGTTGATGCTGATATAATTGTTTTGGAATGCACGCAAATATTTATCTTAGAGGAGTTGCCCACACACCCACCACCCCCCCCCCCGCATTTTCGCACCCCTGTCGGAATAAGTCATGGTTTGTAGGAACGAGAAGGAATTGGGAGCTTATATTTGCAGGGGAGCTAGGGCCAGGCATGATGTTGATGCTGATATAATTGTTTTGGAATGCACGCAAATATTTATCTTAGGGGAGTTGTCCACACACCTACCACCCCCCCCCCCGCATTTTCGCACCCCTGTCGGAATAAGTCATGGTTTGTAGGAACGAGAAGGAATTGGGAGCTTATATTTGCAGGGAAGCTAGGGCCAGGCATGATGTTGATGCTGATATAATTGCTTTGGAATGCACGCAAATATTTATCTTAGGGGAGTGTCATGTGTGTATGAGTGTGTGTGTGTGTGTATAGCTGTGTGTGCTGCATACGACGATAAATTGATGACAAAGGTGGAGAATGAAGAAGCAGATGAGAAGACGGAAGGGGAGAGAAGGAAGAGAAGAAGTAGGAGCAAGAGGAGCAAGAGGAGCAAAAAGGAGAGGGAGGACAGAACAGTAATGCCAGGGACATGATCGTACAGCAGCCAACCTTTTGCTGTGCTTTCGACTTCTTGGAAGCAGGAGAACTGGCATCCTTTTCCGCCTTGCCTTTCGGCGTTGAGGCGGCTGGCTTCGCTGCCTCTTGGACAGAGACGGGTTGCTTACGTTTCATCCTTGGTTGGCGTTGCTCCGCCAGCTTCGGGTCAAAATACGGGGGCTCTTTCGCGAGCTCAAAAATTTTTGTACTGCCCTTGGGCACATAAGTGAAAACTCTGTTGGGTTCAACGTTCTCCCAAGCTGGCTTAGTGGGGTCAAAGTGGGGGAAATCATAATACAAAGCCGTAACCTCAGGAGGAGTGTCGCACTCGCTCAGATTTTCCCAGACCTTTTTCCCGTTCACTTGAACAAACACTTCTTGCTTCCAATCTGAGCGTTCCACTCGATAGGCGTTAATTGTCTTTACTTGAATTGTCATGAGAAGCCCTTTTGCACGCAGGAGATGAGCTAGAAGCTTTGGTGGGAAAACCAAAGCAACGGATTGCCAGGCAAAGTCCACTGGATGCCAAAAAACTAGCCTAATGCCGATATTCCCTGCATGGCACGGCAAGGTTATTTTCTTTAAAAACGAACGCTTCTGCTTTGTTTTTGTCCAACGCGCTAGTATTCACACGCCCAAGCAGGTCTACACGTGTTATTTCATTACTCCTCCATCATTTCCATACGCGTTCGGCATGTGATTCATAGGGCTTTTTCAGTTTGGCTGGTTCAAATTTTGGATTGCTGCAACATCGCCTGGTATATGTCTGCTCCCTGTGTGTCGTCACTGCTTGTTTCTGTTGCACCAGACGTGTACCATGTCGTTTCTGGTCAACGTAGCAAGTCTTCCAGAAGTAAGTAAGTCGGCATTGCTCTCAGCAGCAGACAGAAATCGCAGGCAGGCTAACACCACAGCAACTAGAGCGAAGCTTGAAGCAGGGGACATCTCCTGTGCGCAAAAGGTCTCACAGAAGGCCGATGCATATCTTCATATGCTTTAGTTCATCGAGCCTCCTCCTCAGAGGGCAGCGTGCGTAGTGAATCTAGTTCGCAAACAGGGCCGTATTCTCGACAGCGCCTCAATCTCAGTACAGTGGATCCACAACACGCAAAGAGACTTCAAAAAAGCAGGAAATACCAGGAAATTGTGCGGTCTAGCTCATCGTTGTCACAGGAAGTGACGGACGAACAGCTTCAACAATTGCTGATGTCCAAACAAGGACAAAAGAGGTTCCCCAAGACTGCAGCAATCTTCCAGCAAAACAAGGCTACTACGGCTGCGAAAGCCACGGTTGAAGCTATGCCCAAAAGGGTAGCTCACAAACAAGCTATAATTGGGAAGCTTCGTGGGCCAATGACTGCCAAGCAGTTTCACGATGCCTTCCCTTCCGTCAGCGATAGGTATGCTAGGAAAGCGGTAACTGCAGTTCGCGCCGCAGACGAGGCTCCGGCAGCAGGCATAAAACCAAAAAAGAAGGACATTTTCACGCAGCCAATGATGGACGGCGTTGAGCGTGAGAAGATCTCTCCTTTGGAAAGACGCATCACTGCATCTATTTTCAAGGAGAATTTGGGAGCTAAGTCGGGCTCGAATGCTGCCTTTTGGTTTGGGAAATTGGATTCCTTTCACAAGTGTTTCAGAACCACTGCCCATCCACTCATTTTTGAACAAATGGTCGGGGAAGCAGGGGGGATCGGGCAATTGGGCAGGGTGTACAAATTTGGGAAGTGCTTTGAGCAGAACGCTCAGGCACACATTTGCCGGGGAGGCTGTGTGGAGGAGGACAGTGGTGAGGTTTGTCATCACAACTACGCACCCCGCAGCCGCGCAACCGTTGGCAACATTCTGAAGGAGGAGGACGTGCTGTTTCGGTGCATTACAAAGACGGTGCCTTGCAAATGGCACGATAACTACGAACGGTGGAAGGTTGGACTGACTCGTCTGGAAAGTGCGACCGGCAAAAGGAATCACGAAAAAATCCAAAGGCTCAGGGAGAAGCTGAGGAAGTGCGTGAAGCACGAGGCTCAGTACAATGTGCAGAGAAGGTTTATTTTGTATTTTCGTTGCTTGCGCCACCTTTGTTGCGCTGTAGATATGTCCAAATGAAAGTGGACGCGCTTGAAGCTGGTTCGGGTCAATGGGTAATATACCAAAATTATATTTCTTGGTATTCGGAAAGCGGTGAGAAGATGAACGACCTGTTGTTCACCCGGGTCACCAGCCGAGCGGACGGGCAGCTCCAATACGAGTATATTCACAACATCATGAGGGTTGAGCACTCAGGTGCTACCACCAGATACATCTGGGATTACCACATGAAGAACAAGGAGCAAGGGGGCAGCGGTGAGATTAGGTCGCTCCCAGGCCCCGGGCTGCGCACTGGCGATGGAGGCGGTGATTTCCACAACAGGGAGTGCATTTTCGCGGAAAGCCGGTAGTTTGGTTTGCAATTGTCCACTAGTAATGCAGCGAAGCAGCACTGAGCTATATATGTATATAGGTACTTTGAGTTGTACCAAGTGGAGATGAGCGTAGGTATGCTGTGCGGCGGCCACGCTTGGAACTTTTGCGACGGCGATGAAGGTATTCATACCAGTGTTTTCACTCGCGACCAGGTTGCGCAGAATCCCTGGCGTTGCGTACGGCGCTTTGCATAGCGAGGTTGAGTTCGCGGATCGCATAGTGCTTGATTTGCGGCAAGATAAGGCGGCAGGCGGGGCCAGGTGCGAGAAGTGCACCCAAGCTTTCAAAAAGCCGACGTTTGCCCACCCCAAAGGGGAGGAGTGTCCGTCCGGCGTTGGCGGTTCACGTAAAGTCAGGCCTTACCGACGGCATGGACTACGCAAGAGAAGCAACAGTACTTCAACTCGCTGGCCGCTCGCCGATCCAAAGCGAAAGCTAAGGCAAAAGGAAGGTTCTCCACTATGCTGAAGCGCGACTGCATCACACTTCTGGAAGGGCTAGGCCTACCCACAGAGGGTGTGGTGGCCGAGCTTCAGCAGAGGCTGGAGGAGGCTCTTGGTAACCAAGCGGAGCCAGGAAAGGCGCAGAAGAAGGCGCTAAAAAGGGATCTAAGAAAGGCGCTAAAAAGGGTGCGAGGAAACAACAGCAGCGGGTTGAGGAGAAAGCAGCGCGTGGCAACAAGAAGGCGGCCAGAGCGACTGCGAGGGCTGCTGCACCACCAGGTAAGCGAAGGCGCAAGGCGGCCCGGCGGGTGGACTACGGGGAATCAGATGCAGAAGAAGCAGATGAGGAATGGCAAGAGGAGGAGGAAGCCGGGAAAGAGTCGGAAGATGAAGCAGTTGCCTGGGTTTGCGACGTCTGCAATCATCCGAACTATGGCCCGCTCCCAGGCAGCGTGGACTTCGAAGGCTGCGAGCTATGTGAGGCGGGGCTCTCGGAGACCTCGGAGGTGGAGGAAGACGATTAAAGCAGGCGTTCGGTAGCTTCTTGCAATGTTCCCCTGAAATGCAACCCCAGCATCTGATCTGTGTGACCGTACTCAGGTCATGTGCTGGGATCGCGGCAATAATTTCTGAAATGCCGCGTAATAACCCACCGTGGCTGGCAAGTGCCACCAGCAGCTGGGAATATCAGGAATTTGTTTTTTTTTTCATGATTTTAGTTGTTTTGTTCTGATTGCAGCGTGGCAATCGTTTGTTTATGATTAGGTGCTAGCACTTGAATAATATTGCTTGGCTGTTTTCGTGACCCAGCGCTAGCGCTCAATGCGCTGCTGTAGAGTGCTGTGCAGTGGCTGGCAAGTGTCACCAGCGACAGAAATTTGCAGAAATAGATAAAATAAATACATTTATGAGTTTTTGATTGATTTCCGACGTTTGGACTTGCACAAACATGCTCATAATGCGTGGCTCTCCATGAGTTTGCTGATAGTGGTGCTGTTTCGCCTGCAATCTTTCATAGTAGTCTTAAGTCATATGCAATCACCTTTCAAGGTTTTTTTCACTTTTTTTTGCAATAAATTAATGTTTTTATTAATGATAATGAGTTTTTAGCGATAATTGTGCAATTTTAATCATTTGTGCAAAAATTCATTTTCCGTACGACCGGACCTTGGAGCGGCCCCTCTTATCTTGAACCGGATCCTCTTTCTTTGTGTACCTTAGTCGCAGTTGCTTATATTTGTCTTTAAAGCCCATGTACCTCCACAAGCGCCCATACATTCTGACCCAGGCCTGGGCATTTTTACATCCTTCCTGCTCACAGAACTCGACGAACGCCTTGCTGTTGGCAAGTTGGCAGGCTTTTTTTGCCTCATTATACAGATCCGTTCCGTGGGGAAAGGGCACTGTTAGGTATTCTATTATTTCGTTATGCCTGGGAGACGATGGAGAAGGAGGAGGTGAAGAAGAAGAAGAAGAAGAAGAAGAAGAAGAAGAAGAAGAAGAAGAAGAAGAAGAAGAAGAAGAAGAAGCTTTCAACTTCTCTTTCTCGTTCTCTGCTTTCATCTCAGGGGTAAGAGGGTTGCTACTGTTGATGAATGCCCTCATATCGTCCGTAACAACAGAGGAAGCAGCAACAGAAGGAGGAGGAGGAGGAGGAGAAGAAGAAGAAGAAGAAGAAGAAGAAGAAGAAGAAGGAGAAGAAGAAGAAGAAGAAGAAGCAGAAGAAGAAGCAGAAGAAAGAGACAGCAAAAGAGCCGTAGCTTCTCTCTCTGCCGTAGCTTCTGTGTCTTTTTTCACATCTTCTACCCACTGTGGAGGGGGGGGGGGAGTCACGAGGGATAGAATATGTGCAGTTGCTTGCGCGTTCGAATAGCCGAGACTAGCAATCTTACCACTGCTAGGGGAGGGGGAATCGGGATTTTTGTTAGGGGTGGATGCCGTTGCAGCCAACGCAGACAAGGGAGAAGAAGAAGAA
>WBZZ01006687.1:155000-157500 GCA_019918135.1 Paulinella micropora | reverse complement strand
CCAAAAGATCTGTGTTTGCTAAGCGTAATGGAGCAGCCCCTGGCAGAGATGGTTTTAGCTACCTCGTTTACAAGAGACTTCCCACCGCTTTATCTTTCTTGCACAAACTCATAGTCAAGTGTTGGAGAACTGATGTAGCTAACAGCTGGGCCCACGCTGCTATCTCCCTCCCTTATAAAGACGGCGATCCACTTCAGGCCTCAAACTATCGTCCAATTGCTCTCGCAAACTGCTCGGGTCAGGTATTTTTCTCTCTATGGTCAAAACGCCTAGAGAGTTTTTTGCTGGATAACAAATACTTTGACAGAGCAAAACAAAAAGGTTTCCTCCGTAACGTTGCAGGATGCCCCGAACACATTGCTGCAACAAAGGCTGCTATCAAAAATGCAAAAGACCACTATCGCCAACTGGTCATAGCATGGATTGACCTAAAAAACGCTTTTGGAAGCGTAAACCACAACTTGATCCAGTTCGCTCTCTGGTGGTACCACGTGCCCCCTATGTTTGCACGCATAATCTTCCTATATTACGAACTCTTGGTAGCAACAATCGAAGGGAAAGAATGGCCATCAGAACCCTTTGTTTTTGCTGTGGGCGTCTTTCAAGGATGCTGCATCTCTCCTCTCCTTTTCAATGTAGTTTTCAATTTACTACTTGACCTCCTATCATCGTTGACCAAAAACAACGGATACCACTTCAAACACAAGAACTCAACAGATGAAGTAATCGTGCACGAAGCTGCCTATGCTAACGACCTCAAACTACACAGCCGATCCACGAAACACTGTCAATCGTCCATCAACATGATAGACAAATTTCTGACATGGACCAGAACAATGGCCGCGAAACCGCCCAAATGCAAAAGCCTTGCTTTCAAATATTGGACTAAAGCCGATGACCACAAGGGTCTCAAACGATTAATGCCGATATCGTTCCCACCGTTCGACCCCGCCCTTACTATTACTGGCAAACCCATGGACTTCATCGCTGACAAGCCCTTCAAGACCTCGGATGGATTGTCTACCATGACCTCAGCGAAAACGAACAACGAGCAGAAATCCAAAAAAAGTTCATTCTTTCTATGCAAGCCATCAATAGCTGCTCGATCAATGGCTGTATGAAACTTTGGCTCTACCAACACTATGCTGTCCAGTCACTTGCTTGGCCATTTCTCATTTATGACCTCTGCTTATCTTTCGCCAAAACCCTTGAGAAAATTGCGACCCGTTTCCTCAAAAAATGGGGCCAACATCTACAAAAGAGCTCTGGTCTCTTGCCTTTACCGCCCATGCTCGAAATTCGGTCTACAGCTCCAGTCCATCGTTTCTTTTCACCAGCGACTTCAAATCAACCATGCTCACATGCTGAAGTACTGCCCAGATAAACACCCTCTCGTCCATCTATGCGATGAACCTGACGAAACACGAAACGTTTCGAACTGTCTGGAAACCAGAGCCTGTGCTCGAAAAGCTTGAGGAACAAGTTGATTTTGAATTCAAACATCGAGGCCAATCCGATCATCTCGGACTTGGCCATGGTCGCTACCCAAAAGAACATTCCATCACAGACCGCAAAGACAGGATTTTAGAGTTAGCTGCTGAGACACTACTTGAGACAACCACAGTGCATGACACGGACAAAACCATGCAAGGGTTCTTTCTTGGTTTTGAAGATTGGCCTCTCCTGGGCTCGCCGCATCGGAACCCGTAATCCCCGTTTAATCTCTTGGGTCATCAACGCAAGCACAAACTTGGTTATTACCCTCGACCTTAGACGTCTGTGGGGAATCATTCCCAACAACAAGTGTGCTTTCTGTTCTGGTCAAGCACATTTATGTCACATCCTCTCCGGATGCCATGTTGCCCTCAAACAAGGCCGTTATACCTGGCGTCACGACTGTGCTCTGCACTATTGAAGCTCCCCTTCAAAAACACATCGAGCCATAACAAACGCTCCCCTACAGACCAAATGAATCAAATTCTATGTTTGTAAAAGAGGGCGAGCAGAAGCCTAAGAGGCAGTCATGTCATCGTCCATCCCTGCTTGACACAAACGATTGGCAGCTCCAAACCCAGTACACCGGTTCTGAGCAAGTCTTTCCTGTCCACATCTGTGTCACTGACCTCCGCCCCGATATTGTTGTCTGGTCATTGTCTGCCAAGAAGTGTATACTGATCGAGCTCACGTGCCCGGTCGAGGAAAAAATCCTTGACGCACGAGCTTGCAAGACCAGCCGATACAGTGGGCTTAAATCTCAGATCGAGGACAACGGATGGACCTGCCACCTTCGATCAATCGAATGCGGGGCTCGCGGCATGGTATCATTCTCTGTTCATCGCTGTTTACGCGCCTTGGGTTTTTCCCATCCCCAATCCAAATCCCTTTGCTTCAAGCTATCGTCCTGCGTAGCTCGTTGCTCTTTTGCGATTTATCGCTCCTGTGCAGTCAAAAATTGGACTAATCTTCCTTTAGTCCGTATCTGTGCCTTCCGTCATAGCCG
>WBZZ01006687.1:147500-150000 GCA_019918135.1 Paulinella micropora | reverse complement strand
TTCCCCCGATTTCCCGTGAAACACACACGTTAAGGTAAATTTGTTGACAAGGAACGGAAAAATAATATTTGACTGTCTTTTTAAGGTCCTGGCTACCTGCCGTCCCCAGTCATTTTCGCCTAGGCCTCCCAAATAAATTTGGTTTTCAAGTTATTACCAACTCGACACTACCCGTTTATGACTGTTAACGTGACTCGAAACAGAAAGACACTATCAGTTTGAGAACTGGAGACCTCACAATCTACGTTCTACACTCGACTCATGATCGTAAGTTGCACCCAAGCCTGCAAAGAGTTCGAAATTACGTAAATAAACGAAGTGAGCTCTCTACTATTTACTGGTATTTCATCTGCTCTCACAGAGTCAGGACTCCGAGGCAAACTTGAGCAGCCATAGTGTTCTTAATAAGAGTTCCGACGGCGTTGTATCTGCCTACAATGAATAGTTATATACAAACTCACACACACCCGGCGTGGCAATGCTATGTAGTATCGCTTTGAACGTGACACGTAGTGACAGTGTTGGCCCTACGCTCCTCTCATATTGTATGTTTGGGTACACGGTGATTACATCCGTCCTGCCTCTGCATGTTGATACTATCAAATACTAGCTTGATTAATGCCACTGTGTTGACACATATACGCACGCACATATCGCGCATTGATCTACATGTGCAATCTTTTTGATTCTTTTTCTTTTTATATATTTAAATATGTACTGATTCACATATCAATTGGTCAAGCATCTGTCACGTTACGACTCGAACTTTCGATCGCAACCGTGGCTCCAACCTATTGTTATGCTCGGGGGGGGGAGGGGGGGGTTATCAGCCCTTTGGATAAATACAGTACCGGACCGAAACATTGATATTTTCTTAAACTTTCTTCAAGTTTTTACTTCAAGTTTACACTTCTATTTTTAGTTCCGTTACTTCATTTTCCATTTATTTATCAACTGTCATAACTTGTAGCCTAAGTTGTTACGTTTTCAACTGCAGTTAACAGATCAATTTATTTCCCTTTACCGGTTAGCTTTTTAAAAAATGTTAACTATTGCCTTTTTTCCCCATATCCCAAACTTTATTTCCTTAGACCGCTTTTCCCGGTCCACAGTCATAATGATGGATAGGTAAAATAGGCAACACACCAGGTAAAGTGGGATTTAACTTCATTTTTTCCCAGACTGACGTGAACAACTCCAACCGCTACACAACTCGTGATAGCATTTGAAATATTCTCGTTAGTTCTCAGAATTTGGATCAAGTTGTTTCGAAAGGGACAAGTAGTCTGTCAAGAGAGTGTACTAAATAAACTGGAATTGACCATCCCAGCGTCTTTTGGTACCTACCCTGTTCTCGGAAGTATTTTTGAGATCAAATGACAGCAGTGTGTGTATTTGAATGCCGGTTGGTAATTTCCTCACAGGAGGCTAGTCAAGACTTACATTTCTCTCTGTCGCAACTGATGAAAGCGCTGAAGCTGCAGAAAAAAATGCAACCCCTCTTAAAACGGCGCCTTCTGCGCTCGATTGACTACACCACACTGAAACCGTCCCCGACAGCGCCCTGAATGTTATGTATGTATGTATGTACGTATGTATAGCCCCGCCTCGATCAAAAGACATAATGTTCGTGTGTCTGTGCATGAGAGAGAGAGAGAGAGAGAGGAGTGGAGAGAAAGGGGGGTGTTAGTAAATACTTGGGAGAGAGAAATGTTGGAACTTCTTCTGGAATTGGGGCGCGAGTTCCTGGTAAGATAAGATACGATACGATAAGATAAGATAAGATAAGATAAGATAAGATAAGATACGATAAGATACGATAAGATAAGATAAGATAAGATAAGATAAGATGAGATAAGATGAGATAAGATAAGATGAGATAAGATAAGATAAGATAAGATAAGATAAGATAAGGTAAGATAAGGTAAGGTAAGATAAGGTAAGGTAAGGTAAGAAGATAAGGTAAGATAAGAAGATAAGGTAAGATAAGATAAGGTAAGATAAGATAAGATAAAATAAGATAAGATAAGATAAGATAAGATAAGATAAGATAAGATAAGATAAGATAAGATGCGACCTGGCAACGTCGTGAACGTCGTGAGTCACTCCAAGCGACAGCGGAGATGCCTGCATGTGACGTGTATGAATGTACGTAATGTATGTATGTATGTATGTATGTATGTATGTATGTATGCATGCTATGACAATACTAATACAGAGGAACATAATGGTAATGGAGAGGGAATATAGGCCATATGTATGTATGTATGTATGCACGTAATTTATGTATATAAGTATGTAAGTACTAATATAGAGGAACATAATGTTAATGGAGAGGGAATATAGGCCATATGTATGTATGTATGTATGTACGTACGTAATTTATGTATGTAAGTATGTAAGTAAGTAAGTAAGTATGTATGCATGTATGTATGTATGTATATACTACTAATATAGAGGACATAATGGTAAGAAAGAGACAATGAAGACTTTATGCATG
>WBZZ01006687.1:135000-137500 GCA_019918135.1 Paulinella micropora | reverse complement strand
CCACCACGGGCCCAGCACAAGATAGATAGATAGATAGATAGATATATAGATAGATAGATAGATAGATAGATAGATAGATAGATAGATAGATAGATAGATAAACAGATAGATAAACAGATAGATAAACAGATAGATAAATAGATAGACAGACAGATAGATAGATAGATAGATAGATAGATAGATATATAGATAGATAGATAGATAGATAGATAAACAGATAGATGGATATATATATATATGTATATAGACATAGATATAGATAAGATATAGATAAGATATAGATTAGATAGATAGATAGATAGATAGATAGATAGATAGATAGATAGATAGATAGATAGATAGAACAGATCAGAACAAATAGCTAGATAAATAGAATAGACAGACTTGGTGGCTAACCTTGTGAATAGAATAGAATAAAATAGATCAGGCACAGAACAAATAGCTAGATAAATAGAATAAACAGACATGGTGGCTAAACTTGTGAACAAAATAGAATAGAATAGAATAGAATAGAATAGAATAGATCAGAACAGAACAAATAGCTAGATAAATAGCATTGACAGACCTGATGGCTGAAATTGCCGTTATAAGCCGATTTTGATACCTCGCTTGTGTGACTAGATAGATAGATAGATACATACATAGATAGATAGAGATAGATAAATAGATGGATGGATGGTAGATAGATAGATAGATAGATAGATAGATAGATAGATAGATAGATAGATAGACAGATATAGATATAGATATGGATAGGGATAAGGATATATATATATATATATAGGTAGATAGATAGATAGATAGATAGATAGACAGATAGATAGACAGATAGATATAGATAGATAGACAGATAGATAGATATAGATAGATATAGATATAGATATGGATAGGGATAGGGATATACATTTTTATATATTATATATATATAGAAGATAGATAGAAAGATAGATATGTTTAATCTATGGGCGTGGCTTAGCTTGAAAAGCCATTGCCTCCTATACTACCCCCGGACAAGAACTTTCAGCACCGGCCAAGCTGCACACCAACCACTGTCTCGCTGTGGTTGGTGTCTGTGCCCAGTTCAAGCCGAAAGGTAGCCGAGCCCTTTTGAACTATACGGGACAACACTAGAACACTCCCCAGGAGCGTGTGCCCTAAGGAGATGATGCCATGAGCAAGTCGAGGTTTCAGGAGTTCACGCTCGTTGTGAGTTACCTTCTACAACCCCGACTTCATCAACCCTTTGCATCACGCCCCGACTTCATCAGCCATGGTCAGGAGTTGGTTGCCTGTTTAGCCCTTGCGCTGCGCGCGATTAACGGCGGACACAAAATCGTCATTGTAGGAGATAGTTAGATCTTAACCCCAGGCTGAGTTGCCAGTGGCAGAGACCGTCTCCAGGAGAAGATAGATAGATAGATAGATAGATAGATAGATAGATAGATAGATAGATAAATAGATAAATAAATAGATAGATCGATGGATGTATGAGATATCGACTAATGTCAGAAAAAAGGAGCCTCTGATTCGTCAACCAAGGAAGTCTGTGGGCAAAGTATTAACCCGATGCCCAGCTAAGCCGTGATGTTTGCACGGAAGGGACTAATACAGGCGATACCAGAAGAGCTCTCTCGACAGCATGTCTCAGCGAGAGTAGTACCAGGCGGGGCCAGGGCTCGTTCCATAAGCGGCCCTTGCAGAACGAGCTCCCACCTCCATTACAGAGGACCCAGTAAGCAGTTGGAATTTCAAGACTGTGGTGACAGTCTAGCATAGACCGACAGAGCACTGTGGGTTTTATTCCGGGTTCAACAAGCGAGAAAGGGCACCCTGAGGGAACAGGATTGTGCTTCCCGTCGCTATTTCGGCATGCGACTTATAGGCGTATGGCTAGGCACACATAGGGCACCCCAGATAGATAGATAGATAGAATATTTAGATAGATAGATAGATAGATAGATAGATAGATAGATAGATAGATAGATAGATAGATAGATAGATCGATATAGATATAGATATGGATATAGATAGAGATATAGATAGAGATATTGGTATACAGAAAGATAGATAGATAGATAGATAGCTAGATAGATAGATAGATAGATAGATAGATAGATAGATAGATAGATAGATAGATAGATAGGTACTGCTGAAACCACCATGCTATGCTCATTCTATCCTACCCCACTTAACCTTGTAGCGTTGGTACTGTCCTTGGCTCCTGAAACCCCAGACTTCTTCTTCTTCAGCAAAATATTTCCCGTCGAAAGCCCTGCATATTAATATAGATTATGTATACAATATAAATTAGATATTATATAAATATACATATGTGTGTGTCTCATACAGCTTCTTCACCCCAGCATCTCGCGCCAAAGGTCCTACATACAGTATATATATATATATATATATATATATAGAGAGAGAGAGAGAGAGAAAGAGAAAGAGAGATAGGTAGATAGGTAGGTAGATAGATAGATAGATAGGTAGGTAGGTAGGT
>WBZZ01006687.1:117500-120000 GCA_019918135.1 Paulinella micropora | reverse complement strand
AATCTCAATCTTTAAGATTAAGATTAAGATTAAGATTAAGATTGAGAGTAGATTAAGATAAGTAATCTTTATATAGATCTTGATCTCAATCTCACCTCAATCTCAATCTTACTCTTAATCTTAATCAAAATTTTAATCTTAATATTATCTCATATAATCTAATATAATCGGATCTAATCTGATCCAATCTGTCTGTCTGTCTGTCTATCTAATCTTATCTGATCCACCCTGTCTGTCTGTCTGTCTGGTCTGGTCTGTCTGTCTGTCTTGTCTGTCTAATCTATCTAATCTATCTAATCTATCTAACCTATCTAATCTATCTAATCTATCTATCTATCTATCTATCTATCTATCTATCTATCTATCTATCTATCTATCTATCTATCTATCTATCGAATCTAATCTATCTATCTATCTATCTATCTATCTATCTTATAATATGTCTAATCTATCTAATCTATCTAATCTAATCCTATCTATCTATCTATCTATCTATCTATCTATCTGTCTATCTATCTGTCCATCTATATGTATCTATCTATATCTATCTATCTATCTATCTGTCTGTCTATCTATCTATCTATCTATCTATCTATCTATCTATCTATCTATCTATCTATCTATCTATCTATATACCGTGTCAGGATCTCCGTTTGTCCAGAGGACTGTGATCGAACAAAGACTATGCACATGCATACATTACATTACATACATAGATACATACATACATACATACATGCATACATGCATACATACCTACATACAATATATATATATATATATAATGATATATAATGTACGTATGTATATCGTCAACCCGAATAAACCCCTCCGAGACCGAGACGGTCAAAGGCATGTATATATGTATATATATATATATATATATATATATATAATATAGACATACATTCCTTTGACAGGGAGGTCTGTGGGAAGGCTTTGTTCGGATTGAGGGCATATATACATGCATACATAAATACATGCATTATTATTACATACATACACATATATATGTGTATGTACATACCCTTATATATACATACCTTGGACAGGGAGGTCTGGGAAGGCGGGTTGAGGGCATACATACATAGATGCATACATACATACATACATACATACATACATACATACATATGTGTATATATATACATACCTTTGACAGGTAGATCTGGGAGGGCTTTATTTGGGTTGAGGGCAGAGAGTGCGCTGTGGTTCCAGTTGGTTATCTGACCGCTGAACAACTTGGCCGCCACGTCCTGTCCATGTGATGTTAGCTCATTTCATGTTATCTAGGTGAGCTGACCACTAGGCAGATATACAACATACATGTGCACATATATACATACCGCGTTCAGTACAAGCTCGGTGTTTTTGAAACCATTCAGATTGAAAATGATGGCAAGTGGCACCACCAGCGCAGGCACCATCTAAAGCAGTAGTGGGGCAGCAAGTGGGACAAAAGAAGAAAGTAGTGGGGCAGCAGGTGGGACAAAAAGGCAGTAGTAGGGCAGCAGGTGGGACAACAAGGCAGTAGTGGGGCAGCAGGTGGGACAACAAGGCAGTAGTGGGGCAGCAGGTGGTACAATAAGGCAGTAGTGGGGCAGTAGGTGGGACAGCGGGCAACAAGGCAGCAGTGTGGACCTGCAGGGTAGGGAAGTCCTGGTACGTTTTGGCGGAGACCAAGGAGTCTGAGCCCGAAAAATCCACCTGGTACAGCCCTGAGACAGGCGAGAGAAGTTTCTTGTGAATGTAAGTGTGTACGTATGTCTGCTTTTAGGTATGTATCCTCTGCATGTACGTTCATATGTGCGTACGTTATGTACGTACAATCAGCAAGGACTTCCAACATTTCCTTCGAAACCGATTCATAAATATACACATAACTATAGATAATATTATATATCTATATATATGTACATGTATGTGTGTGACCTTGTGCATCTGCAGTCGTCAGAGCCTTCAGGCCTTTGTAGATACATGCATACATGCATACATACATACATGCATACATGCATACATATCAACCGTGGACCTAGTCCGGAGGATGAGCTTTCGTATTTGACTTCTGTCGATTCACGAACAGTATGATACTGCAGACAAACAAGACAAAGGAGGCAGGGTGGTTGTAGATGCAGGCGAAGCAAGAGCTGGAAGGAGGTAGGGAGGGAGGGAGAAAAGAGGGAGGGGATAGAGAGGGAGACGGAGGGAGAGAGGGAGGCAGGGAGAGATAGAGAGGGGGGGGGGGGGGGGGGGGGGGGGGGGCGGGGGGGAGAGGGAGGGAGCGGGAGAGAGAGGGAGAGAGAGTCACGGGGGGGGGGGGGGGGGGGGGGGGGGGGGGCGGGGGGAGGGAGAAAGAATGAGAGAGAGAGAGGCAGGGAGGGAGAGAGAGAGAGAGAAGGGGTGGGGGTGGGGGGGGGGGGGGGGGGGGGGGGGGGTGGGGGTGGGGGGAGAAAGAAAGATAGAGAGAGAGAATGAGAGAGAGAGAGAGAATGAGAGAGAA
>WBZZ01006687.1:92500-95000 GCA_019918135.1 Paulinella micropora | reverse complement strand
ACATACACATACATACATACATACATACATACATACACACATACACATGCATTACATAGATTACATGCATGTTCCTTCCTCGTTTCCGCAGGAGCTGGTGGGTCAAGCTCTACTCCGGCCTCAAGTACTTGCAGGAGACCCATGGTTCACCCACCCCACCCCCCCCCCCCCACCCCTCCCCCCCTTTCTATTCCATACCTCAAACTTTGATTGCATGTTTCTCCAACATTTTTTGTTCTCTGACAATGCCGAAGCCATCGTCGAAAACTCAGGACAACAGCTTGTAAATGACATCTTAATCACTTTCGAATATCAAATATTGACGTAGAAATCTATATAGCGCGCACTTGTGTGTGTGTGTGTGTGTATGTTTTGTCTGTGTGTGTGTGTTCATTTTCTGTCCAGCCGTTGACGAAATTTCACTAGCATACATCATGGAAGTTATGTGGTCAAGCTCTTTCTCTTGCTTGATTTTTGAATGAATGAATGAATGAATGAATGAATGAATGAATGAATGAGTGAATGAGTGAGTGAGTGAGTGAATGAGTGAGTGAGTGAGTGAGTGAGTGAATGCAAGCGAGCGAGCGAGCGAGTGAGTGAGCGAGCGAGTGAGTGAGCGATTGAGTGAGCGAGTGGGAGCGAGTGAGGGAGCGAGTGAGTGAGAGAGCGAGCGAGCGAGTGAGTGAGAGAGCGAGTGAGTAAGTGAGTGAGAGCGAGCGAGCGAGCGAGTGAGTGAGTGAGCCAGCGAATGAGTGAGTGAGCGAGCGAGCGAGTGAGTGAGCGAGCGAGTGAGTGAGTGACCGAGCGAGCGAGTGAGTGAGCGAGCGAGTGAGAGAGCGAGTGAGTGAGTGAGTGAGTGAGTAAGTGAGTGAACAAGCGAGCGAGCGAGCAAGTGAGCGAGCGAGTGAGTGAGCGAGCGAGTGAGTGAGTGATTGAGCGAGCGAGCGAGTGATTGAGCGAGTGAGTGAGTGAGTGAGTGAGTGAGTGAGTGAGTGAGCGAGTGAGTGAGCGAGTGAGTGAGTGAATGAGTGATTGAGCGAGCGAGCGAGTAAGTGAGCGAGTGAGTGAGCGAGTGAAGGTCTGGATTTGACTGTCTTTCATATAAAATATGCGTATACATTTTACATTCCATACTTTATAAAAATGTACGTCGTATACAAATTCTGTCTTCAGGGTAGCTCTGCTCGCTGAAGAAAGCTTCCTGTCCAAACTCAAAGTCCTTGCTTCACCTTGGCCCCCACCTTTCCACACACACACACACACACACACACTCAACCTCCCCCATCTCCCCTCAGCCCCAATCCAACCTTCACACACACACACACACACACACACACACAGACACACACACACACACACACACACACACACGAAGTCCATCTCTCTCTCTCTCTCTCTCTCTCTCTCTCTCTCTCTCTCTCGCTCTCTCTCTCTCTCGTGTCTACACAGGCTCTGTACACGCATCAGACTGGCGATCGACTGCTGCCTCCTCCTGCCCGATCCGCCCTCATCGTCTCCACATACATACATACATACATACATACATACTACATACATACATAAGGCCCCATTCTGCGCTCCCCCGGAACCCAAATTTTCAGCTTGGTGCTACTACTACTACTAGTACTACTACTACTACTACTACTACTACTACTACTACTACTACTACTACTTCTACTACTACTACTACTACTACTACTACTTCTACTGCTACTATACTACACATATACACTGACCATGCGTGCATTGCGTACAGAACAGCCAGCGCGGTTTGCAGCGGCCCAGTTTCTGGAACACGGAGCCGCCCCCCCTGCAGCTGTCCTCCATCTTCACCTGCGGACGCACCGTAACCCCATCCGCTTCCTCAATATTGCATTTATGCCCCATCCACTGCCTCACTATTGCCTTTATACCTCATCTACCGCCTTAATATTAAGAAGAAGATTTAACATAGTAGAGTGCATGTGTGCAACATGTTAGTTGCGGTGCTGATCCTTGTGTGTTTTGCAGAGCTCTCTCGCTCTCAAAGAACGGGCCAGACAAATCAAACTCAAGAAACGCGCCAGAGCGCAAAGGCACGCCTCTTTTCTTATCGACAACTTTAATATGCTATATTATATGTTACTACATGGTCCAGAGAAAACAAGCTCAAGAAACGCGAAAGACTGAAAGGCACGCCTCTTTTCCTATCGACATGTTTAATATGTTACATCATTTGTTGTATTACATGGGCCAGACAAAACAACCTCAAGAAACGCGCAAGAGCGCAAAGGCATGCCTTCTTTCCTATTGATATGTTTAACATGTTATATTATATGTATTACATGGGCTGGACCAAAAAACCTCAACAAACGCGCAAGACTGCAAAGGCGCGCCTCTTTTCTTATTCACATGGGTAATCTCTTAGATGATGTTATGTTTAATATTAAATAAATATTATTATCATACATAACTCAAGACAAACGTAAAAGACTGCAAAAGGCATGCCTCTTTTTCTATT
>WBZZ01006687.1:70000-90000 GCA_019918135.1 Paulinella micropora | reverse complement strand
CTTCCCGCACGTACTCCTTCCCTGATGGCGCCTCCTACGACAACGATACATCCAACACATCTTCTGCGTTTGTCTGTTCATTTCTGTTCATTTCTATTCTTTTTTTCTATTCTTTTCTTTTCTTTTCTGTTCTGTTCTGTTCTTTTTATCTTTTATTTTCTTGTCTTTTCATCCAATTTTCTTCTCGCATGTCTTTTGTAGGGGTTTGTGACTGCCTGGATACATGTCCAGGGACAAGGTTTCCTGTATGTTGCCGACTCAATGATCAGACCTGTGGCCAATGCTGATGTTACTCCAGACATTGACCTGCTAGAATCATTCAACTTCGAGCTCATTTATCTGAATCAACATTTGAGGTATGAAAACGCAGAGCATGTCGTTGGAAAGCTCTTGTCCTGAGCTTTCAAATGATGGCTTCAACATGATGCTAGCCTTCTGCTTAATGATGAAGGACGATACGATCACACTTCAGACTGATTTTGAGGTTTGGATGTTAATGACACATTTCCAGGGACTAGGTTGCCTGTGTGTGGCCGACGGAATGATCAGACGGCCAATCCTGATATCGATGTTCTCAACTACTCAATCAATCGTAGACACTTGCATTTTTCCGTGTTGAAGGGAGTACATCAAATTTCATGCTATGCCAAAAAAAAAAAAAAAAAAAAAAAAAAAAAAAAAAAAAAAGCCTATCTCGGCGCAAACACTTTCCAAGTCATTAGGACGGTATGGATTATCACACTGTTATTACGGGCAACATTCAAATATCCACTGAACTGTAATATAAAAAGTTAAATCTATATAAAAGTTAAACTTGTATAAAATCTTAAATTTGGATAAAAAGTTAAATTTGTATAAAAAGTTAGACGTATATACACGTTTAAGTTTCAAGTTATTAATATTATTAAAACAAATCACTGCAATTTTCTATTTATAGTGTCATAATCATTAGTAATATTAATAATGTATTTTAATATTAATAACAATCCAGTCGAACTAGAAATTAAAGTTAACTCGCGTTCAACTATTTATATACGTCTATCTACTTATATGCGTCGAAGTATTTATATAAGTCAAACTATTTATATAGGTTTTTTTTTTTTTTCACCACTTAGAATTTTAATCATTAGTGTATTGAACTTCTAGTAAACTCAATAATAAACTGAAATAGAGTAGAAAGGAGAGCAAACAGAGGAAAAATACTTTTTTTTTTTTTTTTCACCACTTAGAATTTTTCAATGCACTGTATAAATAATTTGATGCTTTCTGGATATTAATAGTTGGGAGTGTATTTTTTTTATTGTATAAATAGTTCGATTCTTTCCGTATAGTTGGATGTATATACTCACTTTGATTCAGTGGATGCAGTCGCGGCCTGTAGCGTTATTCCCATAGAATTATTAATTCAGTTTTAGTCAAGTAGTAGTAATAATAATTTTACCTTAAGTTAGACGGATGCAATCCATTGCCTTTTTGTCACTATTACTTAATTTCAGTCCTGAAATTTAGTATATCCATATCATTACCTTTATTAAGTAATTCATCTGAAAGTTATTATACAGTCAATTGCACGTTTATCTGGAATTTCATGTTTTGAGTAGTGACGTGTGGTACCAGTTTTTAGCAGTGACGTGTCACTTTTCCTTCCTTTCAGCAAAGGGCAATGACTCATTAACTAGATTAAAGAGTGTCTCTGCATTCAGACTTGTCACTTTATTAATTCTGTGACCGGACACTTGGCTAGCGCTTCACCGCCAAGAACCCTACTAACCGCTGTATGAACCGCAAAGAATTAACTGCTTAAAGGTTATGAAGCCTTGATTTGCTATGGGTTCAGCCGCACAACGAGACAGAGACCGTGACTTTCTCAGTAGATCCTTACCTTACAATTCCAACAGTCCAAAAAACTGATCCTGAGGACAGAACAGTCTTGCCCGAAAAGAGGAAAAGCCTCAACTAGCGAAAAGGTGAGTACAGAGATATCAGAGCAGAGTGGCAGAGAGTCCACTCGGTTTAAAAGTTTGTTGCTCTGATTGAAAGTTGTCTACCATGACCTCAATCGCTAGAATCGAGATAGAGCAGTAAAAAAGGATAGACGAGAAGGTGGTGTTTCTAAGGTCCCACCCCCCCCCCCCCTTCGTTTTGAATTTTGCTATCGCAGGCGATTTTTTACACAGTCAGTCGTATTAAGATATTTTACCCTAAATCCCCGGTTTTTACATACTGCGACAAAAATACAGAAAACGAAGCAAGCGAGAAAAAAAGAAAATTCAATGTCATAAAATTCGTGACTTCGTGCAAAAAAAATAAAGAAGCGGCAAATTCGTCCGCACTTTACGACATACCTCATTGCGATAACCATTTTCGGCCCTTTGGTCCCCTAAATGAAAAAAGGAAATACTGCAAATCAAAAATTATCTTTTTCGGTTTCAATTAATATTTTACATTTATAAAAATAATATTACATATATATAAGATGCCAAACAAGAGAAAACAAATCAAGTGTGCTAGCGATTTGAATAAGCTAGTTCTAGACAAATTTAAAGAGCTTAAATATGTTGGAGTTGTTCGTAGAGTTCATAAACTAGAAGACATCAAAGATGTAAAGACTGATATATTGTATTATTCCGTAAAATGCGAGCATAATGATTTTATAAAACATAATTCTACAATTTCATTACAATATAAGGAAAAGCGAAGCCATCGTATCACATAAGCACATAACATTAGCATTGATAGAGAAACTAAAAGGTGGTATGTATGTATGTATGTATGTATGTATGTACGTATGTATGTGAGACGAAGAAAGGACAACGGTTGCTAGCAGTTCTATCATGAGTTTGTATTGTACGATTGTTTTTCTTAATAAAGAACAGAATCCCCGTATAAGAAAGTAGAGGCTGGGGGGGGGTTAAGGGAGGGTACACATCACGAAGAAGACAAAAAAGAAACGCCCATACCAGTTCATAAGGAAACCACCAACACTTTACATTCGTGTGGTCACTGTGCTACCTTTTAGAATATAACGAGAATATGACAGGGGATCGCCCGTCTATAGCTATTACAGAAATAGCCTACTAGAATAAACACGCAAGGGGATCGCCCGTCCCAGCGTTTTTATTTTTACCACCAAAGACTGGGGAAAGTTTCAAAAACGTTTTTCTCTTTTTCAATGAACAGGACGGCCCGATCTTTTCCAAGTGGAATTCATAGCGGAAAAAGGTTGCGTTTCCGCAAAGAGACAAGCCGGCCCGTCAGAAATATTCTTCCCGTGATATCTTACAGCAATTCATATCTTTGGGTGACGGTGGGCCTGAATCTTTTGGAAACGTTTTTTTTGGAGATGTAAAATGAGAACACTGCCAAAAAGAAAAGGCAAAAACCGTAGATCACAAACTAGTACTGAAAAAAGGTCTGGCCTCTGTTCTGCAAGGGAGCGAATGAGAGAGATGAAGAGTATTTCTAAAATGCCAAACACAGCAAGACACATAATTACTGTATGTGCACAAGAAATCATTTTCTAGGCACTGTGGTAGTATAGAGGTTACTAGGTTTATGAGAGACATTGGATGGTTGGAGAAGCATGTATGCAAGTGAATGAAAACCAGTCGTGTAAAGTGCGTGGAATTGTAATATAGGGTTAACATTTGAAGAACTGCGTGAACACGTCCGAAACCTGACGAAAAAAAAGGGGGGGAAAGAGCCCTGCATCTTCATCGGCACGCACGGTAACGTGCTCTATAATGCATTCAGTGCACGAGTTTTTAACGGCAGTACTATCAAATCGGGGCAGCCTTTACCAACAGAGAATTCGCGATCGAAAGGCACGAGCAGCTTTTCCCAGGCTGGGCACTTTTGCGGCCGTGCGACTGCCAAGTCAAGGTTCTAGAGCTTTGGGATTCAAAAACTGCTACCGGCCTTAAATCACTGCGCTCACAACCGAGAGATCCCCACTCCAGAAATTTATTAAAATCACACGAATAGATTTCAAAGCCAGTGTTGAATAATTTAACTGTTTCTTCTCTAAAACAAAAAAAAAGAAACCTGCTTCCCTTACTTTCTGACAGGCCCTCCCAGTGCCGGCCCCCTCTTCCCCAGTGCCAAGGCTGCCGGCTCCGCCTTTTTTTGTCAAGATGCTTTCCCCCAGGCCCCCCCCCCCCCCCTCACCTCTCCCGTCTATCACCCTAGTTGGACTCTCGCTCCCTCTCTCTCCTTCGTGTTCTGGACAGAAAAAAGGAGGGGAGGAAAGGGGGGGGGGAGGGAGAAAGAGGGACGGGTGGGAGGGGGGGGCCTAGCTCTTTTTTTTTCTGTGCGGGGAGGGAGGATATAGATGCAAAAATCCGGCCCCCCCCCCCCCACTCTCCTTTCCCCGCCGCCCCCGTTCCTCTGTTCTGTATTTCTTTTTTTTATTATTACTTTTTCGCGTTTTTTTTTCTTTCTCTTCTGCCCTGTTGCGCGCGACTTTGGGGGGCTCCCCGGGAAGGGAGAAGGGGGGTGGCCCCCCCCTGCCCTCTTAGTGCGCGCTAACCCCCCCTTCGTTGCGCATTTGAATCCGCGCGCTCGCTACTCTTGTTTATTTTCTGTCAACACCTAATCCCACGAAAAGCATGCGCAACAACAAACGAACAAAATAAACAGCCTCTTGTCTCTGAGCCCTCCCCCCCCCCCCTCCCCCCCCTCTGCAGTCTTGGACACTCCGCACCCCCCCCCCCCCTCCCCCCCCACACTTCACCTCGACACACAACACAACACACACACACAATCGCGTCTTGGCGAACATGCCCGCGACGACCGCCCTCTGGATCTGCCAACACTGCCCTGCACAGCACAAGTCTTACCTAGACTTTAAGAGACACATGGCTCGGCACCGCAAAGCGTTCAGTGGCCTAGCGGGGCTCGAATGCCCGTTGTGCGGATTCACAGTCACCGATAAGAATAACCTGCGTTCGCACCTGAACACTCACACCAAGCCGTTAATTTGTTCGCTCTGCCTGCGCAGATTTGCACGGAAGAGCGGCCTAGAAACTCATTTGCTTAAGCACGCCCAATGGTGGAAGCCCAGGTGCGCGGCGCCGGGGTGCCAGAGTACTGCCGAAGCACAGCCGCCGCCGGTGATGCCGGCGCCCTGCTGCTGCGGGGTGATCTGCCCCGTGTGCGGCAAATTCTTGAGACACAAGGGCAGCCTGCGCTTGCATCTCAAAATCCACGACCCGCACAAAGACTACAAGTGTGCCTTCTGCCATCGGAAATTTACTCAGAAAGTCAACTGTGAAACCCATCTGACGCAACACACCGGCGTGAGGCACTATCGCTGCGAACAAGGATGCTGCGAAAGGGCTTTTGCAACCCGTCAGGCACAGAGCGCTCACAGGAAAGCGTACCTGCGGCGGACGGGCGGGGTCCGGGCCTGATTTTGTTGTATAAAAAAAAACAGGCGGATGCTTTCTGCAATTAAACAAAAATCCTTCCGAGTGTGACAGAGAGAGAGAAAAGAGAGGGTAGATATTTTATTCCTACCTTCTCCCGCCCCCCCCCCCTCTCCCCCTCCCTCCCAATGTCCTACACCACCGCCGCTGTCCCTTCTTAGTGTTCTTTTTTTTTTCTTGCGCCTGCCCTAGCTTCTTTTTCTTTTGTTTTTTTTGTTTTTTGTGTTCCTGAGGACACTCCTTCCGTTTTTAAAGACAAGTGAGGTTTGGGGAGGGACGACGTTCAGGTCCCAAGAACAAACAGAGAGACTGTCTTTTTTTTTTGTAGCTCCATGCCGAGCAATGCGAGGCGCTTCTATTCAGCCGTCATTGATAGTGCTCTAGCCTCGTACGCGCTGTATTCAGTCTCCGAAGTACGAATGATTAAGAGCCTGGACGATGAAACTTTACAGGCCCGAATATTAAAGAATGAGCTCCGGGGGATCGACGACGAGTCTTTTGGTTTGTCACTGTACCGCGCGGGCCACATTCGCCAGGCCCGCCGCGTGCTGTGGTCGGCCGCCAACTCGGGCTCGCGGCTGGCGACGAGGCTGCTGGGGGACATGTACAGCGTGGGCCTTGGCGGACGAAAGAACAACGGGCTGGCCATCTCGGCCTGGGCCCTGGCTGCCCACCAGGCTGCAGCTCTTCTGCCTACAACCTGGCTGTCTATTTGCTTGCGGGCAGGCGCTGTGTGCGTGATGCAGGACGGGCCGCGCGCACGTTTCTTGCTATCGCCGGCGCAGCGAACTGCTCAGACTCTCTTTACGCTTTTGCATACTGCGCGCGCAATGGGCTGTGCACACAGCAGGACCAAAGCCTGGCCCTGGCTATGTACCGGAGGGGCGCGAGTCTAGGCTGTCAATACTGCCAATTCATGGTAGGCGTCTTCTGCGAGAGGGGCATCGTCCACCCCCGCAACGTTTCGCTGGCTATACTGTGGTACACGATTGCCGCGAGGAGCGGCGACAGGCAGGCACTGCAAGAGTTGCGAGAGCTGTGGGCCCAAACAATCAGCGGGCACGCAGCCGCCGCGCGCAGGCGGCTCGAACGTTACATGCAAGAAGAAAGGCATACGAATTTTATTTTTTTTAGTGTCGACCCTAATATAGGTGTTGATGTTTTATTGTTGAAAGTCCTTTTTGAAAAAGAAAAAAACCCCTTGTCACACCAGGGAGCCCCATTTAATGTAGTTTTCTAAGCGTTCACCACTAAAAAATAGTCAGGCAGGGCCAGGTCAGGACCGTTTTTTGCGCCGTCCCTATCGATATTTTTTTAGGTTTTTCCCAACTCGAAGTGATGAGGTTTCGGCGCCATGCCAAGAAGCGAGCCACTGGGTCGAAAGCGGAAGGGCAAACAGAAATCTGGAAAGCTGTTCCAGCAGGCAATTCGTGACTCTTCAAGGAAAGAAAAAAAGCGGAAGCTTTCAGACATTGCTCGAGTTGCAGAGGCAAGGGAAAAGGATCCGCAGTATGGCCAGGGGACGGGGGCAGTTTCTCTCGAAGTGGGAGCAGAATCTCTCGAAGTGGGGGCAGAGTCTCTCGAGAATTTTGAAATGGAATTTTCTGTCATCACCCCCAAAGGGGCTGGAGTGCATTATATGACCAGAAAGGAGTACTGGGGGGGTGTAGAGAGGGAGAAGATGACGCCAATAAAAGTGCCAGATGCGGATGGGTGTGTGGGTAGAACAGGAGAGCCATACCTGCGAGAGATGTGGCAGTGGCAGGAGACAGATGATAGTTGTAGAATAGATAAGTATGTGACGGGGAAAGAGATAGTGCTAGTGTGTAGGGTGCCCAAGATCAGAAAGGAAGAGAAGGTGTCCAAGCAGACTAGGAGACAGAGAAAGCAGAGGTGTGGGGCTGTGGTAGGGGAGGTTAGGCGAATGTTAGGTGAGGAGCATAGGTTGACAGAAGCAGAGGTGAATGATTATGATGAAATGGTGAAAGACATGTATAAAAACTATGCTGCCCTGCCTGACGAGTAAGAGATAGCAGATATAGCATACCAGGCACTCCTGCACATGGATTGCAATGTCATGTCGGATAAGCAAGTTCGAACTTTGTTGCGAGCAGTCCAGCATCCATTTCTGCCATAACAGGCACAGAAGATATGATGTATGTTTAGAAAACAAACAAAAACAAGCACTACAGCTGCAATCAATTTAGGGCAAAGAAAAATAGACTTACTTCTGTTTGAAGTATGCTTTTTTTCAAGCTGATAGAGCGTTTGCTTTTTCAAGCTTTGCTCTACCAGCTGCTGTCTTTTTTTCGGCTTTTCCCAAGTAGGAACGCCTAATTGGCGCCCTTTGGTTCAACCTTACTTTTCTTTTGGGCGTGTTTTTCAGAGTCGGTAATGTATTGCCGGTTTTTCAGGTACGGATGCCAGTTTCATGCTGAGAAATACAAAAAAAAAACCGGGCCGCTGCCACTAAAATCATGTCGAGGTCAAGTGCACCAAAGCATACCGTAAAAAGTGCCCCCGTTTTACCAACGCTTAAAACGCCTAAAAAAACATATGCTCTTGGTGCTTTTTTTTTAGCAGCCCATCGACAAGAATTCCCCTGACTTGGGGAAGCAAAACTGTGTTCGTGCTTGTTTTTTTGTGTTTGTGTTGTCTCCACTTTACCAAATACCGCAATTCATGCATATTCTACTTTCCCACACATAACACTTGGGTTGCACACAAATCCACCTTTTTCCCCTTGCAAAATTGTCTGTGTTTGGGTGTGTTGTGTGCTTTTTTTGCGGACGTGTACCCCACATGATGTTTGTGTTGAGTCTGTTGTCTATTCATTAACTATTGTACATTTTGTTTTGTTTTGTGTTGTAATGTGTTCCTGTAATGTTTTTGTCCACTTTCGCACAAAAAACTGTGAGTGCATGTGCTTCTTTCGCCAACTACTGACACTTTGAAATTGCTGCTTCTGTAGCTGTGCTGCCATGCTTTTTTTTCCATCTGCTGCCCCCGAGTGTTGCTTTTCGTAATTGTTTGTGGATTTTTATACTATACATGTTGTGTGTTGACAAAATGCTTGGCATGATGCGTTTTATGTTCGTTTTCGCTGTGAGAGGGGGGGGGGTGGAGTCCAGTGCGCACTTACTGATTTCGTTTTTGTTTTGATGCCTCTAATTGCGTTTGTCACCATTACACATGCTACATCACAATACAACGCATTTTCTATTAGGTTAGAGGTAGGGTTCATGAACTCACGCCATAATCACATGCGCCATGCATATCTTCCCTTCCAAATATGCCTTCGTTCTTTGTTTTTTTTGCGTTCTGTCTTTTCTGCTTTTCGTGCTCTCTCTGTCTGTCATATGTCTTTCCTGTTGTTGCTGCTTGCTGTTTTTGCTTTGCTGCTGGTGTCCAAGCTTGTTTTCTGCATTTCTGTTATGTTTTTGTGGCGTTTGCACAAAATCTTGTGTTTGGGCAGGCTATGTCTGGCAAGAACGAGCGAAAGGCTACCCCCGAGCTGAGCAGGAAGGAGAAGGCGGCACGATCTCGTCTGCGCAAGAAAATGATGACGACTTAGAGTCGTGGGGCTTCGGCTGGCCAGAGCAGGAGGCAGATGTGCCTTACTGGGACACTGTGGAGGCAATGTGGGAGAGTGTGAGACAGTTTTTTGAGTTACAGGAGGGAGCGTCCGTGACTGAGAAGAGAGAGAGAGCGAAAAATCCCCACTCTACAAACCACACTCACAGGAAACCAAACCTCCACCACGCCACCCCACCAAACCAAAGAAAGATAATAACGACGTAAGCATTCTTGATAGTTTAATGCGTTTACCTACTTCATCTAATGATGATATGTGGTGGAGAGATTTCATTCGCGCCTTTCAGAAAATGATTCAGTTTAAGTCCGGGGATGAGATGAAAATTTCGGCTGATTTCAGCAACCACCCATTTCATAAGCACGTAAGAATGTTAAAGGCAGCAGGGGCGGTGATCGTGCGTGAGAGTGAGAAAGTGGTAGAGGCGGGGTTTCCAGATATAGATACAGTAGTGTGCACCATGTTGGGACTCGATCCCCAGGCCCTGCCCAAGGTCGTGGATACCCGCGCCACCATCTCCTACAAAGCTTACCACGCGGGCCTGGCGTGCATGCTCCAACGTGCCTTCTTTTCCAAAAAGGCAAGGGGGATGGTCTCTCTCTCTCTCTCTCTCTCTCTCTCTCTCTCTCTCTCTCTCTCTCTCTCTGTACATCTCTCTCTTCCCCCCACCCCCCCCCCCACACACACACACATTATATTATATGTTTTGGTTTGCAGGCAGAGCCAATCGAAGGCTTATTTGTCTTGTAGCTCACGTTTCGAATGCACAGCAAGGTTGTGAAGGCCAACCCGCGCTACTACTTCACCATCGAGCGCCCCATCTTCGACTTCCGCGTGCACGTGGCGTGCATCACAATGTTCGAGGGGACCGAGGCTACCAAGGCCACAGGTCATCAAGGGTTTCGGGTTATGCTCTTCCTGGGGGAAGATTGGGCGCATTTCATGATCAACAAGGGTGGGGGGTCCGAAATGCGCAAGCTTTTCTACCCTGGGTCCCCCCCCCCTCCCCTCCCGCCTCCCCCCTTCTTTGTTCTTTGTTGTAGGTTTGTGTTGAAAGCCTCTCCCTACAGCTACGTGTTGGGCCCCCCGTCAAGGGCGTGGGCAGGGAGGGCATGATCATCAAGCTGCAGTTGGGCTGGGAAGATAAGGTGATGTGTTACATCACCGGCGACGAGTTCAAGGCGCACCAAGGCAAGCAGGGGGGTTTTTCTATCCCCGAGCGCCACGCCACCACCATCGAGGATTGGCTCCAGTGGAGGAACAAGGGCACCATGGTGAAGGAGAGCGTCACTGCACGCTTCCACGGGTAAGTCCTTTACCTTCATATCTATATACATACTTACGTATATACACATACATACTTACACACACATACATAGGTTTCGCATGAAGGCTGCAGCTGCCGTCGAGCACATAGACGAAGGTATTAGGTTTTTAGATATTGAAGAAAAAGAGGCCAATGATCCCGATTACCCTCTCTCCCATATCATGGAAGTGCCTGCGGTCCTTCAACAGGACGCACCTGCCGAGGTGGTGATGCGCGACGAAGACGAGCCCTACCCCGCGGAGGACCCAGAAGCGCCTCCAGCGGAAGTCAACCGTCATCCCTCCCTCCTTGTTTGTTTAAATTTGCTTTTGCCTTTACTAATCTTTTGCTGTGTGTGTTAGGTATGTTGCCACCACCAGTGCCACGTGGTCGCAAGCCCCGCGGGGCTAAGAAGGCAGAAGCAAAATGCTTTCATGTCTGTGATGGCTGCCAGCAGAAAATAGTTGAAGCTAGCTTGCAGCAACGTGAGCTGGTTATTCGTAGCTCTGTGCGTGCTAGCCGCAGTCGGAGTGCGAGCGTTGAGAAAGATGCAGTGAGGACGGTGGCACGCCTCTGAATCATTCTCATCTAGATCAAAACGATAAAGAAGAGGGTGAGGTGATGGGTGAGCAAGAGCAGCCTGATGAGCCTGCCGGGGTGGTGAGAGAGAGGTCTGCTAAGCGCGCTCGTCGCAGTGGTGACAAGAACGGTAAACGAGAGCGAGAGGTTGCAAGTGATCACGAGCTTTCCTTCGACAGCAACAGCAGCCGGCCGCATCATCTCGTGATAGGCTGAGTAAGTGTAAGTGTGTGCAAGTGTGTGTGTGACTGACATGATTTTTTATAAAATGTTCATTCGTAATTGCTTCCTTGTGCTTAAACCGGCCAGTCGAACAGTGGGGCTGTTCCCTGGCCAACAATTTGCTCTCGTCGTGGGTGGTGGTAGTACATGATCACCACCTACGGCAGGAGTTATTGCTGTTGACATTCAAGACAACAACAAAAATTATTTTTTCATTTTTGTGTCAGATTTTCATTTTTGTGACAAAAATTCAAATTTTCAAATTTAACGGTAACATTTCGCGAAAATTTACGATATTTTGCGGACGAATATAGCCGTTAATTTGAAAAATTCAAATTTTCACCCAAAATCAAAATTCCAACCAAAACTGAAATTCCAACCAAAACAGAAAAATCAATTTTTTTTGTTGTCTTGAATGTCAACAGCAATACAAAAAAAAAAAAAAAAAAAAAAAAAAAAAAAAAATAATAATAATAATAATAATAATAATAGTGCTTCTCTGTCAATGGCTGATGCATTTCTGCACATGCGCCTCCATCGTCTCACCCGTGAGGGGAGTACGAAGAATTGACGATAAGCTCTAATGACACCCCCGCAAGGGCAGTTCCAACACTTCCAGACGGGCCGGTATGTTCAATGAAAATACTGGTCCAGAAATAGACCGGTATGTTCAATGAAAATACTGGTGGCACCGACGGGAATCGAACTGGCGACAGGGCCCAGATGGTAGAACTTGACCACTGGGCTATCACGGTGTCCAAATAATAATAATAATAATAATAATAATCATTCAATATAATAATAATAATAATAATCATAATAATTTATGATTAATAGTGCTTCTCTGTCAATGGCTGATGCATTTCTGCACATGCGCCTCCATCGTCTCACCCGTGAGGGGAGTACGAAGAATTGACGATAAGCTCTAATGACACCCCCGCAAGGGCAGTTCCAACACTTCCAGACGGGCCGGTATGTTCAATGAAAATACTGGTCCAGAAATGTTCAATGAAAATACTGGTGGCACCGACGGGAATCGAACTGGCGACAGGGCCCAGATGGTAGAACTTGACCACTGGGCTATCACGGTGTCCATTGAAAATACTGGTGGCACCGACGGGAATCGAACTGGCGACAGGGCCCAGATGGTAGAACTTGACCACTGGGCTATCACGGTGTCCATTTTATGATTAATAATAATAATAATAATAGTGCTTCTCAGTCAATCGCGAATGCATTTCTGCACATGTGCCTCCATCGTCTCACCCGCGAGGGGAGTACGAAGATTTGACGATAGGCTCTACTGACACCCCCTAATAATAATAATAATAACAATAATAATAATAATAATAATAATAATAAAATATTTTTTACAATATTTAAACCTGTATTCATTACTAATATCCAGGCCGGAAATATTAATATTTTGAATTTCAACTTGAGTTACCATAAACAAAAAAAAAATTAATCAAAGTTAATAGTGCTTCTCTGTCAATGGCTGATGCATTTCTGCACATGCGCCTCCATCGTCTCACCCGTGAGGGGAGTACGAAGATTTGACGATAAGCTCTAATGACACCCCCGCAAGCAAGGGCAGTTCCAACACTTCCAGACGGGCCGGTATGTTCAATGAAAATACTGGTCCAGACGGATCGGTATGTTCAATGAAAATACTGGTGGCACCGACGGGAATCGAACTGGCGACAGGGCCCAGATGGTAGAACTTGACCACTGGGCTATCACGGTGTCCATATCAAAGTTAATAATAATAATAATAATAATAATAATAATAATATATATATATTTACAATATTTAAATATGTATTCATTACTAATATCAGGGACGGAAATATTAATATTAATATTTTGAATTTCAACTTGAATTTGATAGTAAATTTTGAACTTATCAAAATTTATTAAACTTACAAAAAAATCACACTGTTCTCACTATGTGCTGTGATTGAGGACAATATTAAAACCTAAATCTAGTGCCTCTGCATTGCTGAACGTGCGAATTAAAGCGCGCAGGATAAACAAATTTCTTTGCGCAGTAGTCGCACCTGTGATTATAGTTTTTGAAGTCGTAACCACGAGATCTGAGCTCATGAACGCGGTATGTAGTTTGCAGAAGCTCAAGCAGCCATGTTTTTCTGCGCGTGTTGCGCTTGAAGAACAAGTGAGAATGCATGAGATTCAGCAACTCAAGTGATTGGCAAGTAAACCAGTACAAGGTACCCCACTTGGTAAAAAAAGATGGAGTAATCCAGTCTTCTGTGTAGAGAGGGGGCCGACATCGGCACGCAAAAGAATGCTACCATCCTCTCTTTTTACTTGCCTTTTGCGTCTACCCGTCCCATGTACCTCCCATTTATTCGGGTTGTATTAGCGAGCAGCTATCCTGGGGTTAGGGTTAGGGTTAGGGTTAGGCTCTCGTGCATGTTTTTCAGCACATAATATGAGAAACATCAAGGTAAGATTCAGATTTTTTTCTTTTTTTCTTTTTTGCTTTGCTCTAGCGTAAAATATAGAAGCAGTAAGGTAAGGTATAGATTTTTTTTCTGTGTGTTTGCAAAGTTACACATAGTATTAGCACTATTACAATACTAGTTAAAACATGAAAGGTCTTTGATGTGAGGCACTAGTAACTAGTACAGCACTACTTCTATCATCCTAACTAGGAGGCAAACAAGTAATTATTGCTATAGGCAGTAGTAAAGCACAAAAGACTATTAACCCTTACCCTGTGCGTGTCCAATATTGAACGCAGTGTCCACTATTGGACGCATACAATCATGTTGGGCCCTGCAAATTACCGCTTTTACCCTTACATGTGGACAACATCATGTCCAAATGAGCCCTGCAGCATTGGATGCCACGTCCAATATTGGGCGCGACACAGGATAAGGGTTAATAGAATTCCACCATTTGTCATGATGACTATAATGACGATGATGATGATTATGATTATGATGATGATGATGATGACGATCATAATGGTTACTACTACTACTACTACTACTACTACTACTACTACTACTACTACTACTACTACTACTACTACTTATTATTATTATTATTATTATTATTATTATTATTATTATTATTATTATTATTATTTGAACATACCGGTCCGTCTGGAAGTGTTGGAACTGCCCTTGCGGGGGTGTCATTAGAGCTTATCGTCAATTCTTCGTACTCCCCTCACGGGTGAGACGATGGAGGCGCATGTGCAGAAATGCATCAGCCATTGACAGAGAAGCACTATTATTATTATTATTATTATTATTATTATTATTATTATTATTATTATTATTATTATTATTGGTATAAAGCTCCTAGAGTAATGTTCTATGCCGTCACTTCCTTTATTCCACCGATTGGTGTGGAGACTTTCCTTATGGAATGGAGGACTGGATGCACATGGCCTTTTGGCTCAGCAATTGGCAGACGATACATACATACATACATATTATTATTATTATTATTATTATTATTATTATTATTATTATTATTATTATTATTATTATTATTATTATTATTGACACCGTGATAGCCCAGTGGTCAAGTTCTACCATCTGGGCCCTGTCGCCAGTTCGATTCCCGTCGGTGCCACCAGTATTTTCATTGAACACACCGATCCGTCTGAACCAGTATTTTCATTGAACATACCGGCCCGTCTGGAAGTGTTGGAACTGCCCTTGCGGGGGTGTCATTAGAGCTTATCGTCAATTCTTCGTACTCCCCTCACGGGTGAGACGATGGAGGCGCATGTGCAGAAATGCATCAGCCATTGACAGAGAAGCACTATTATTATTATTATTATTATTATTATTATTGGACACCGTGATAGCCCAGTGGTCAAGTTCTACCATCTGGGCCCTGTCGCCAGTTCGATTCCCGTCGGTGCCACCAGTATTTTCATTGGACATACCGGTCCGTCTGGACCAGTATTTTCATTGAACATACCGGTCCGTCTGGAAGTGTTGGAACTGCCCTTGCGGGGGTGTCATTACAGCCTATCGTCAATTCTTCGTACTCCCCTCACGGGTGAGACGATGGAGGCGCATGTGCAGAAATGCATCAGCCATTGACAGAGAAGCACTATTATTATTATTATTATTATTATTACTATTATGGACACCGTGATAGCCCAGTGGTCAAGTTCTACCATCTGGGCCCTGTCGCCAGTTCGATTCCCGTCGGTGCCACCAGTATTTTCATTGAACATACCGCTCCGTCTGGACCAGTATTTTCATTGAACATACCGGTCCGTCTGGAAGTGTTGGAACTGCCCTTGCGGGGGTGTCATTAGAGCTTATCGTCAATTCTTCGTACTCCCCTCACGGGTGAGACGATGGAGGCGCATGTGCAGAAATGCATCAGCCATTGACAGAGAAGCACTATTATTATTATTATTATTATTATTATTATTATTATTATTACGACCCCGCTTCACCAACAATTGGTTCGTCGGGGAGCTAAAGGAGCTCATTCAACAGCGTCGGGAGGCCTACGCAGCATACAGGAAGGATGAATCGAATGCGGAAGCCCGTCTGAATTGGCTACGTCTCCGCAAGCAAATTCGGAAGGCAACTCGGGCCAAGAAGTCCGCCTCCTTCAAGCCAGTGCAGGGAGAAGCGGTAAAATGTCAACGCGAGCAATCCTCAAAGCGCTTTTGGCTACTCGCGAAGCGGCTTGGCGGGGCACGCAGAACGAAGGTCTCCGCGCCGGTGCAAAGGGAGGATGGTTCACTGGCGTGTACGCTGCCGGAAAAGGTCGCTCGGTGGGAGGAATTTCGGAAAAATTTGGTGAAGCCACGGGAAAACTCTGCAAGTGCGGCGGTTGTGGTGGAGTGCTGTGCAGAAGCAGGCTCGCTGGAGTGGGAGGACGCCGAAGCTAAGCGGCAGTTCCACTGGAACGATCGCTTCCGAGATGAGGTGGCCCGGTCTATGAAGGCACGAAGAAGGTGAAGACACTTGCGAAGAGGTGGACAAACCGTTCAGAGAGATGGCCTATTTGAGAGGCTCTGGAAGCTGGGTGTAAGGGGCAAGTTCTGGCGCACGCTACGCAGGTGCTACGAGCAGACTTCGTCTCAAGTGCTAGTTGATGGAGCACTCACCCCCGAAGTACTGGAGGGTGTAGGGGTCCAACAGGGGTGCCCTCTCTCTCCCACACTCTTCAACGTCTTTATGGATGAGCTGTGTGATCGGCTGGCGAGTGCCCTCAAGATCACGGATGTGAAGCGGCTGAACGACATCAAGGCACTTCTCTACGCGGACGACGTGGCCCTCATCGCTCACAGTCGCACCGAGCTCCAGAAGATGGTAAATGTTGTGGCCAGTTCGCGGAAGATTATAGGCTGGAAGTCAACTTGAAGCCCGGCAAGACGGAAATCATGCCCATTTACACGTCGAGCAAGGCGAAACGACCAAGTATCAGGGAGCGAGGTGAGCCCGTGGTGTGGTTTCGCGGCCAGAAGCTTTGTGTCACCAGTCAGTACAAGTACCTGGGAGTGGTTATCACCGACGACCTGAAGTGGAAGGAGCAGGCCCTGCGGGCTACGCGTGTCACTGAAGTCGCCACCGCAGGTTGGTACTCTTTGTGGTGTGCAGGTGAGATACAAGCTAGTTATCGTCTCATGTGCTGGAATCAACTTGTGGGAGCCAAGCTGAAGTACGCCTTCGATGTCTGGCGTGCCCCCGTATCGCAGCTCACCAAGCTGGAGGCAGCTATGCTGCGCCCCATGCGGATGATTCTCGGCATCAGCCCTAAGACAAGCAAGTGGATTACACTCTTTCTGGCGCGCTCTTTGAGTGCGGAGCGTTTGCGACGGGCGTCGCAACTGAAGTTCTATGGACGGCTGCGTGTCCTACCGGAGAAGCGATTTCCTGTCATCGCATCTCAAGTCAAATCCGACTGGACTGCGGAGGCCGAAGGCGCTATCAGGGACTCAATGGATCTACAACAAGGGCTTCAGGAGCTCCTAAATAGCTCAGAGAAGGACCTCGAGGGTTGGAGGTCGACTGTGGACAAGTGGGCCCTTCAGCAGGACGTCAAGATGGTGCAGCAACTGATGTGGGACAAGCGAGAGGCAGGCAGCGATCTTACTGATGGCCTGCGAGTCATCCTAAGACAAGTCTTTGGAACTAAGGAGTTCCCAAGATGGGTAGCCCTTGATGATGCGCATTTTAATCTGCTTCGGAGAAGGTTGCTCAGCTGCAACAACCGCCTTCGGTTGTACCGCAGCAAGTTGATCAGTGGCATGTCCCCTCACTGCTTCTGTTGTCATGATGATGTCAATGAGTCCCTTGCGCACTTCTTATGGGATTGCCCCATGCATGAGGGGAGACGTAAGCAGCTGTTGCTGAGTATGCAGAGGCTCGGTGGCATGGCTGTGGGGGGTGCTGAGGGGGATGGAGGGTGAGGAGGGTGGTGAGGTCGTAGGCGGTGAGGTTGCGGTTGAGGATGTGTTGCTTGGGCGGGAGCGGGAGGGCTCTGTGGGGCGGGGTTGGGATGATATGTCGCCTGAGGATCAATCACGTTTGTTTTGTAAGTTTTTTCAGGGGAAGTCGCGCTTCCGCAGTAACTTTAGGCTTGCTGCGTTGTTAGGGGTTACAGCGTTGCGTCCCCCTCCAAAGTTGGATGTGTTGTTTGGATCATATGTGTCTGAGTGTTGGTCTGCTAGGGAGGTAAAAGGGAGGAGCTTGGAGTGGAGGATGGGGGCGAGGTGATTGGCCTCACTGAGGTTCCATCAGCTTCTGTCCCACCCTCTCCCCCAAGTGACGTTGATGTTGCGCGGCGCGGCCGTCCGCGCAGTGTGGACGTCCTGGCTAGAGAGAGGGGTTCGGGAGCGCAGCGTAGTGTCTCCGAGTGCTTCTCTTCAGCTAACACCCTCGCATCTAGCTCTTCATGCACTTCACAGCCCCCATCTGCCCCTGCTGTTGCTGTTGCTGCTATGTCTGTTTGGTGTTCTGACAATTCGTTGGGATCGGCTGACCCCGGTGACCCAATGGAGGCACATGTCCAGGATCTGGATCTGATGCCATAGTCTGAGGAAGCCTATTATTATTATTATTATTATTATTATTATTATTATTATTATTATCATTATTATTATTATTATTATTATTATTATTATTTGTTGGAACTGCCCTTGCGGGGGTGTCATTAGAGCTTATCGTCAATTCTTCGTACTCCCCTCACGGGTGAGACGATGGAGGCGCATGTGCAGAAATGCATCAGCCATTGACAGAGAAGCACTATTATTATTATTATTATTATTATTATTATTATTATTATTATTATTATTGTTATTATTATTATTGTTATGGACACCGTGATAGCCCAGTGGTCAAGTTCTACCATCTGGGCCCTGTCGCCAGTTCGATTCCCGTCGGTGCAACCAGTATTTTCATTGAACATACCGATCCGTCTGGACCAGTATTTTCATTGAACATACCGGCCCGTCTGGAAGTGTTGGAACTGCCCTTGCGGGGGTGTCATTAGAGCTTATCGTCAATTCTTCGTACTCCCCTCACGGGTGAGACGATGGAGGCGCATGTGCAGAAATGCATCAGCCATTGACAGAGAAGCACTATTATTATTGTTATTATTATTATTATTATTATTATTATTATTATTATTATTATTATTATTATGATTATGATTATTATTACTATTATTATTATTATTATTATTATTATTAACTGTGACGCCAACTCATAACCCTTTGGTGGTAGATGCTGGGGAGGAGGGTCGTTGCGCGCGTAAAAGATCTTAAACTCCGCATATGCTGGTTGATAGCCCAGGACCCAGCAGACACCAGATTGTTATGGGTGGGGTTTCGAGGCAGCTCTAGCAACCGCGCTTGGTGTATGCACTTGCACATTCGGTGACGTCTTGCAAGAGGTTGCTGGGACTGCGGAATAACCTCGGCTTAGTGCAGTCTTGCCCTCAGGAGCTCCATCGGTGGCCCCGATCATCAGGCGAGAGACTGACACGGGGGGGTGGAGGACCTCGAACAAGGGTATTGGAGGCTTATGTCCGTTGAGGATATGCCATTAGCTGCATCAGTACGCCTCAGATATAGTATTATTATTATTATAACAGAGGCAGCAGCAGCGAACGGGGTGGGCGCAGCCCGCTTGGCCACACGTGTTTCACAGTAGCAACACATAACACATGGGTTACTGTGGCCTGGTTGTCCACAAAAGTTGAGCATTGAGCAGCAGCACAAAGGGCTATGGCGGCTGTGGTGGCTATGGCCTGGCGTGTCCACCCCGATTACCGTTGCTACTGCATATTTTGCTCCAGGAAGCCTGCCGTAAGCTGCGGTATGTCAAGCCACATTGTCAAGAAACGGTTTTACTTTTCTGTTCCTCCTTGAGCTCCTCCGAGTGGTTGCTGATCTTGCTAGAGCTCCATTTTCTGCGGTCCTCCTCCTCCTCCTCCACCGTCTCCACGCTCGGTTGCGATGGCTTGCTCCCCAAGACGTCTTCGCAGCTCTGGCCCAGCAGACTGGCCCAGCACAGGCTCGTCCGAACTGCCCGGCAGCTCAACCTTAGGCAAATTATCCTCAAAGCTGTCATCGCCATGTAAAGGTTTGATCAAGGGGCTGGGCAGCGAATGGATAGTCTCGCGTTGTTGCCGGAGCTTGTCTGAAGGGCGCTGGGGCAGCAGCTCGTGAGACTGCTCCAGCACTGTGGGGATGAACACGCTGCGAGGAGAGCGAGGAGACTTGACGTGCACTTGCTGGGGCGCCTCCACGATCGCCACCACGCACTCTTGCGCACAGGTATCCACAGGCTTCTCGCTCACAACAGTCAAAACCACGCCATTATTTCTTTTCTCCTCGCCAAGATCGCCGCCTTGCCCA
>WBZZ01006687.1:0-22500 GCA_019918135.1 Paulinella micropora | reverse complement strand
ACGCGAGACTATCCATTTGCTGCCCAGCCCCTTGATCAAACCTTTACATGGCGATGACAGCTTTGAGGATAATTTGCCTAAGGTTGAGCTGCCGGGCAGTTCGGACGAGCCTTTGCTGGGCCAGTCCGTACCCAGTCTTTTGGCCGAGACTCTGCTGGGCCAGAGCTGCGAAGACGTCTTGGGGAGCAAGCCATCGCAGCCGAGCGTGGAGACGGTGGAGGAGGAGGAGGAGGACCGCAGAAAATGGAGCTCTAGCAAGATCAGCAACCACTCGGAGGAGCTCAAGGAGGAACAGAAAAGTAAAACCGTTTCTTGACAATGTGGCTTGACATACCGCAGTTTATGGCAGGCTTCCTGGAGCAAAATATGCAGTAGCAACGGTAACCGGGGTGGACACGCCAGGCCATAGCCACCACAGCCGCCGTAGCCCTTTGTGCTGCTGCTCAATGCTCAACTTTGGCGGACAACCAGGCCACAGTAACCCATGTGTTATGTGTTGCTGCTGTGAAACACGTGTGGCCAAGCGGGCTGCGCCCACCCCGTTCGCTGCTGCTGCCTCTGTTATAATAATAATAATAATAATAATAATAATAATAATAATAGTAATAATAATAGTGCTTCTCTGTCAATGGCTGATGCATTTCTGCACATGCGCCTCCATCGTCTCACCCGTGAGGGGAGTACGAAGAATTGACGATAAGCTCTAATGACACCCCCGCAAGGGCAGTTCCAACACTTCCAGACGGGCCGGTATGTTCAATGAAAATACTGGTCCAGAAATAGACCGGTATGTTCAATGAAAATACTGGTGGCACCGACGGGAATCGAACTGGCGACAGGGCCCGGATGGTAGAACTTGACCACTGGGCTATCACGGTGTCCATAATAATAATAATAATAATAATAATAATAGTGCTTCTCTGTCAATGGCTGATGCATTTCTGCACATGCGCCTCCATCGTCTCACCCGTGAGGGGAGTACGAAGAATTGACGATAAGCTCTAATGACACCCCCGCAAGGGCAGTTCCAACACTTCCAGACGGGGGCCGGTATGTTCAATGAAAATACTGGTCCAGACGGATCGGTATGTTCAATGAAAATACTGGTGGCACCGACGGGAATCGAACTGGTGACAGGGCCCAGATGGTAGAACTTGACCACTGGGCTATCACGGTGTCCAATAATAATAATAATAATAATAATAATAATAATAATATTAATAATAATAATAATAATAATAATCATAATCATAATCATAATCATAACCATAATAATAATCATAACCATAATAATAATCATAATAATAATAATAATAATAGGCTTCCTCAGACTATAGCATCAGATCCAGATCCTGGACATGTGCCTCCATTGGGTCACCGGGGTCAGCCGATCCCAACGAATTGTCAGAACACCAAACAGACATAGCAGCAACAGCAACAGCAGGGGCAGATGGGGGCTGTGAAGTGCATGAAGAGCTAGATGCGAGGGTGTTAGCTGAAGAGAAGAACTCGGAGACACTACGCTGCGCTCCCGAACCCCTCTCTCTAGCCAGGACGTCCACACTGCGCGGACGGCCGCGCCGCGCAACATCAACGTCACTTGGGGGAGAGGGTGGGACAGAAGCTGATGGAACCTCAGTGAGGTCAATCACCTCCTCGCCCCCATCCTCCACTCCAAGCTCCTCCCTTTTACCCTCCCTAGCAGACCAACACTCAGACACATATGATCCAAACAACACATCCAACTTTGGAGGGGGACGCAACGCTGTAACCCCTAACAACGCAGCAAGCCTAAAGTTACTGCGGAAGCGCGACTTCCCCTGAAAAAGCTTACAAAACAAACGTGATTGATCCACAGGCGACATATCATCCCAACCCTGCCGCACAGAGCCCTCCCGCTCCCGCCCCAGCAACACATCCTCCACCACAACCTCACCGCCTACGACCTCACCACCCTCCTCACTCCCTCCATCCCCCTCAGCACCCCCCACAGCCATGCCACCGAGCCTCTGCATACTCAGCAACAGCTGCTTACGTCTCCCCTCATGCATGGGGCAATCCCATAAGAAGTGCGCAAGGGACTCATTGACATCATCATGACAACAGAAGCAGCGAGGGGACATGCCACTGACCAACTTGCTGCGGTACAACCGAAGGCGGTTGTTGCAGCTGAGCAACCTTCTCCGAAGCAGATTATAATGCGCATCATCAAGGGCTACCCATCTTGGGAACTCCTTAGTTCCAAAGACTTGTCTTAGGATGACTCGCAGGCCATCAGTAAGATCGCTGCCTGCCTCTCGCTTGTCCCACATCAGTTGCTGCACCATCTTGACGTCCTGCTGAAGGGCCCACTTGTCCACAGTCGAACACCAACCCTCGAGGTCCTTCTCTGAGCTATTTAGGAGCTCCTGAAGCCCTTGTTGTAGATCCATTGAGTCCCTGATAGCGCCTTCGGCCTCCGCAGTCCAGTCGGATTTGACTTGAGATGCGATGACAGGAAATCGCTTCTCCGGTAGAACACGCAGCCGTCCATAGAACTTCAGTTGCGCCGCCCGCCGCAAACGCTCCGCACTCAAAGAGCGCGCCAGAAAGAGTGTAATCCACTTGCTTGTCTTAGGGCTGATGCCGAGAATCATCCGCATGGGGCGCAGCATAGCTGCCTCCAGCTTGGTGAGCAATAATAATAATAATAATAATAATAATAATAATAATAATAATAATAATAATAATAATAATAATAATAATAATGATAATAATAATAATAATAATACTATATCTGAGGCGTACTGATGCAGCTAATGGCATATCCTCAACGGACATAAGCCTCCAATACCCTTGTTCGAGGTCCTCCACCCCCCCGTGTCAGTCTCTCGCCTGATGATCGGGGCCACCGATGGAGCTCCTGAGGGCAAGATTGCACTAAGCCGAGGTTATTCCGCAGTCCCAGCAACAAGACGTCACCGAATGTGCAAGTGCATACACCAAGCGCGGTTGCTAGAGCTGCCTCGAAACCCCACCCATAACAATATGGTGTCTGCTGGGTCCTGGGCTATCAACCAGCATATGCGGAGTTTAAGATCTTTTACGCGCGCAACGACCCTCCTCCCCAGCATCTACCACCAAAGGGTTATGAGTTGGCGTCACAGTAATAATAATAATAATAATAATAATAATAATAATAATAATAGTGCTTCTCTGTCAATGGCTGATGCATTTCTGCACATGCGCCTCCATCGTCTCACCCGTGAGGGGAGTACGAAGAATTGACGATAAGCTCTAATGACACCCCCGCAAGGGCAGTTCCAACACTTCCAGACGGGCCGGTATGTTCAATGAAAATACTGGTCCAGACGGATCGGTATGTTCAATGAAAATACTGGTGGCACCGACGGGAATCGAACTGGCGACAGGGCCCAGATGGTAGAACTTGACCACTGGGCTATCACGGTGTCCATAATAATAATAATAATAATAATAATAATAATAATAATAATAATAATAATCCCCTCACGGTAGTAACCATTATGATCATCATCATCATCATCATCTTCATCATCATCATCATTATAGTCATCATGACAAATATTGGAATTCTATTAACCCTTATCCTGTGTCGCGCCCAATATTGGACGTGGCATCCAATTTTGGAGGGCTCATTTGGACATGATGTTGTCCACATGTAAGGGTAAAAGCGGTAATTTGCAGGGCTCAACATGACTGTATGCGTCCAATAGTGGACACTGCGTTCAATATTGGACACGCACAGGGTAAGGGTTAATAGTCTTTTATGCTTTACTACTGCCTATAGCAATAATTACTTGTTTGCCTCCTAGTTAGGATGATAGAAGTAGTGCTGTACTAGTCTTTTCTAGTTACTAGTGCCTCACATCAAAATCCTTTCATGTTTTAACTAGTACTAGTAATAGTACTAATACTATGTGTAACTTTGCAAACACACAGAAAAAAAATCTATACCTTACCTTACGGCTTCTATATTTTACGCTAGAGCAAAGCCAAAAAAAAAAAAAATCTGTATCTTACCTTACAACGACTATTTCGGCAAAAGGTACATGTACATTTGGAACCAAATTCCCTACAGCGTAGTGGAGAGGAAACAGAAGAACAAAGGAAATGATGGGAAATCAATTTAATTATATTTATTTATTAATTTAAATTATATTTGAATGAAATTATTAAATATTTTCACAAAAAATTCAACTTTATCCGACCATATAGTATTTCATAAAAAAATCAACTTGAAGTCACATAGACAACGCTATGACAAACTACCGGAAACGACAGGAAACCCGTAATTTAGCTTCCATTTGCTGCTGCAAATGATTCTAAAACAAATTTATTAATAATTGATTGAATAATCATTAAACTTCAAGTTGCCAGTGACTTGAATTTTTTTTTTCAAAAAGTGTCACAAAAAATCCAACGTGACTTGAAGTCACATAGATAACGCTCAGTATGAGCCTTCAGAAACTACCGGAAACGACAGGAAACACATAATTTAGCTTCCATGTGCTGCTGCAAATGATTCTAAAACAAATTTATTAATAATTGATTGAATAATCATTAAACTTCAAGTCAACTCAAGTTGTGACTTGAACTTTTTTTTCAAAAAGTGTCACAGACTGTGTTTGCGTAAACTTGAGTTAGAAACGAAGTCATCCGATAATCATTAATATCGACGGGGCAACGTGATTTCCTTATTTTATTTCAATAAGAATGAGACTGGGTCGTTAGGTGGGCGCAAAGAGGCTAGACCGCTGGCAACCGATGTGCTCGCCACCGACAACTTCTCTGCCGCAGCTTTCATGCTGTTAATCCATTCCTGTTGCTGCAGTTCGAGTTTCTTCTCGTTCTCTTTGCGCTGCCTCATATAGGCCCGTTCCTCCTCCAAGGCCTGGCTTCGGCGCTTCTTCCATATCCTTCTTCATGTAATCCTTATCAAAGCAAAGAACTTGTCAACCTTCTCGTTGTCATGCTGGTCCAGGAGCCCATACGATGCCGATGCCGATGGCTGGACTGCCCCAGCCCCCGAAGGATTTGCCGGGCGTCTTTTTGGACTTCTTCCCCTTGTTCTTAGGCTCAGGCTTCTAGTACACATGCAAGTTTGGGCCGCATGTGAAATGAATCAGAAAATATAATAAAGGGACACTAGCACTGACGCGGGAATGAGGGGGACATCATCGTCGTCCTCAGGCAGAATCTCGTCGTCTGGTGGCGACTTATGCTTGCCCTTGCACTTGCGTGGCAGTCGGCCCCCGGGGGGGGCGGCGATGGAAGCGCATGTACATAAAGCGGCGGCAGGGGCTTAAACCACGGAAGGAACACCATATTATCTTTTGATGTACCCGGTTGTATCGGAGTTAACAAGGGAATGACGGTCGCAACATACTCTTCCTTAGGAATCAAAGGAAGGGCGCTGCTCACGACAGGATCGATCTTCTGGTAAGTGATTAAGGTAAGTTGGCAATTGGGGTTCTGGATGTTCCCCCCAGTGACTAACCGACGCATCAACAGCGCATTGTCGTGTCCCTTCTTACTGCCGCGTTTCTTAGGTTCCAAAGCCACTGGTCTGCAACAGGCAAGAAACAACAAGAGCGCCCGGAAGGGGGGGGGGGGGGCCGGGGGGAAGGGGGGGGGGGGGGGATGGTGGTGGGGGGGGTGGGGGGGTAGTAGTAGTAGTAGTAGTAGTAGTAGTAGTAGTAGTAGACCTTGCTATCGTGCCAAATTCTCCTTCTTTTCTCAGACAGAAAAACAACACACCTCTTTCGCGCATCTTGTCAGAGACATTCTTGTGGCAGCCCTTGCGGGAGGTGCGCTGTGCTCAAGGCACTATTCTGCGCAAAATAGCGACAGCTGACAGAAGTACCAAAACGCCAGGCACTGAGGTCCTGGTCGAACTGGGTTGCGTCCATAAACATGCCGTTTGCGCGAGTAATAGCGCCGGTCCACCAAGTAGACAGCGGTTGGTTAAAGGCGGCGGTGAACGCGAACATGGCGGTCGTATCCCGCAGGTTTGTCGTGCGCCACGGCAACGGGTGGTTGAACACGGCCGCCCGCATCCTGCACGCGGCTCACGTCCCAGCCAGCCAGGTCCTCATCGAACGCTGAGGCCATGGCAAAAGCCCCCCGCAAAGTAATTACGTTGGACGTGTCCCAGGAGCCCAAACCCCCCGAGCTGAAAACCCTCGCCATGGCAAAACTCTGTTCCAGCGACGTGATCTTGTCTGTGTGCAAGGGTGCGTCGGACGGCAATTTCTGCAGCCTGCTGCAGTTGTAGAAGTGCCGGCCGCTAGAGGGGTGCAGTATTACCTGACCCCAACTCACGATTTCAACAAGCGAATCGCGCGTGGTCTGATCCGCCTCCTGCATGGTCCAGCCCGCCAGCGCCAGGGTCGTGGTGACCCGCACCAAACCACTGGTTGCATAAACATGCCGGCACGGGAGTGGAGGTGTTGGGCAGCTCTCGTCGGGCCCGCCGTCACCCCAGTTCACGACCCCCTGAGATGACGGCACAACAATGGCGGGCAGTGTTAGGACTTGCCCCTGCTCGACCGACCACCGGGACACGAAGAGCTCGCGTGCGCTCTGCCGCTCTAGCAAGAGCTTGACCTCGGCCGACCCCAGCGTAGCCTTGGCAGCGGCATAGTGCAGGGTAGCCAGCACGGCTGACAGTAGGATTTTTCTTTTTTTTTTTTTTGTATGGGCCTTTCTTTTTTTGTTTTTGTTCTTTCACTTATCCAGTCCTCTCCCGCGGGCGGATTGAGGCCACTTTTTTTTCCAGGGTGAAAGAGGGAGGGGGGGGGGGAAGGTTTTATTGTAGAAAAGAAGCGAGGGAGGGCGGGGGGGGATTCATCCCCTCCCCCAGATTTTGCTTTCCTTCGTAGAAATAGAAAAAAAAAAAAAAAGAAATTGGAGCAGAGGGGCAAAGAACTTTGGGGAGGAAATGGGGAAATGGGGACGTGGGGAAATGGGGACGTGGGGAAATGGGGACGTGGGGAAATGGGACATGGGGAAATGGGGGGCAATGGTCGCACGGAAAGAGGAAAGAGGACAGCGGAGAGAGAGAGAGAGAGAGAGAGAGCGAGAGAGGGAGGGGGGGGGGGGTGGAAAGGGTGGGTTGTGGGCAAAAAGACAAACAGGGCGGGAAAAGAGTTTCTTGCGCATTCTTGTGTGTGTGCCGTGCGTGTGTGTGTGCCCCTAGGTCGCAGGACTGCGCGTCCATGTCGCGCTTGTGTACGAATCTCCCCGTCAACAGCCATTGGACCATAACCCCAAAGGAGCGCGAGTTTCCAAAGCGTGCATACACTGTGCGAAGACTCGCCCGGCAAGTTTCTGCGGCTGCGCAATCACAAGACCCTGCGCGAGGGCGCGCGGGCCGATGTCCTCAGCGTCGAACAGCCAATCCCCGGGGGTGACTTCACGCAGGTGTCGTGCAAGAACTTTGTGGGCGCCGCGACGCCCCGCGGCAAGAGCAAAGACTTCGTGTTGCACCCCTCGTTGCTGGCGCGGTCGCCCACCGCGAACGTGCTGGTAACCGAAGGCCTGTCGCTGCAGGAGTACGGGCTGGCGTCGACCCAAATGACCTCCAAGCGACGCAGGGCCAACCGTGTGGTGCTGCGCGCGGTAGTCCAGAGCCACTTTGTGTCGTGGTCGGAACGTGAGCCCGTGCTGCCCGAACGAACGACCGAGTTTACGAAGGGCTCGGCGGAGGGCGCGTCGCTGCTGGCGGACCACCTGCACACCATGGCCCTGTTGCGGCTGTGCCTGGCGCGCTACTCGGTGTGCCGCCAGGTGGTCAAGAACACCTTTGTGGCGGACACGGCCGAACAAACTTTGGGCGAGCAATCATCGGGGCCGCTGATGCACTGGCTGGAACACTGCGTACGCGCCGGCCTGGTCAGCACCACCGTCCCGGCGCTGGTGCAAGGTTTGTTGGCGGATTCGCACAAGGCCAGGGCCAGCGCCAAGTCCGCAAAGGCCGACCGTATGTACGTGGCGGTTGGCCCCAAGTCCGAGGGCACGAACAAGAGTTTTCCGCGTTCGCTCAACTTTTTCCCGACGAGATTCTACGTCCTGAACACCGTCTACCTGGCTACCGACGGCGAAATGACGTTCGTCGACTGGCTACAGCGCGAGGCCAGGAGCGAGGCCCAGCTTTGTCTGGTGCTGGAATCGGTGCTTTCGCTGGTTAAGTGCCTGTCGGACGCGCTGGCCGTGTTTGACCCCAACGAGAAGTACTTCTTCGATCAGGGCGGGAGGGCGGGTTCCCTCCGCAAGCCGGAAACCACGAACAGCCTGAACGGCTGCGTCACGTGCACGTTCGTCAGCGCGCATAACCTCGTCCTGGTGTTTGCGGTAGACGCGCACCGGCTGGCCTGCGAAAGGATGCACACCGCCGGGCGGTACAAGTGTATGCAAAAGTCGTGTGACGTCGGGGACGAGTACCCGCTGGCGCTGCTGGACACCGAAAAAATGTTCATCGGCCCGCTGCCGCCGGCGGAGGCCAAGAAATGCCTGCACCTCATGGAGAACAACCGGGTGGTCAAGGGCGCGCAGTACTTTAGCAGGAAGAGCAGTGAGGACTGCTCGCCCGAAATGTTAGAGAAGCTGAGGGGCGCGCTGCAGGCCGACCCGCTGAGGGAGCTCCCGGAGACGCGCAAGATGTTTACGAAGCTACGGGACTCTGTGGACAAGCGCCTGCGCGCTGGTGAACAAAAGCACACCCGCACCAGCAGCCAAAAGAAGCAGCAAGACGATGATCCGGGGCTGTCGACGGCGCTGTACCCTAGAGCGGACTTCCGGGTCGGGGAGCTCTGCAAGCGCTACACCTGCCTGGCGGGGCCCTCGCATGGTGGACACGGCCTTTCGCCGCACTTCCAGTCCGTACAGCTGCTACTGTTTGCGTCCTCGTGCTACACGCTGGAGGATCCCTTCTCGTCGCTGCGGCGGCTATTGGTTTACAGGCTGTCCCGCTGGCTGGGCGCGGAGGGCTGCGCGTTGGGGGTGTTGTTGTACCTAGAAGAGGACGACTGCACTCTGCACGGGCTGCAGCACCCGGAGGTCTGCTCGGCCAGCCCCTCGGCGTTGGTCATGCTAGAGGAACAGTGCGCTGTGGCACATGGCGGCTGGGCGCCGGACCGCCGCCAGCACCCGGTGACGAGGCTGCTGGATGTCGTGAACGAGCACCCCCTGTGGGGCGACGTGGACCGCCAAACGACGAGTGATCAGTGGGCAGAGGCCTGTGTCGAGCTGTACCGCCGCAGGCTCAAGCCAATCCATGACCTGTTGCAGAAACCCGGACAAACGCAGATCGGGAAAGCCCTCACGTACTTACAAAACATCTGCGCCCAGGCGGGCCGGCCCGCGACCATAGCGCCGACGCAGAGGTTGGGCCAGGAGCTCTTGAGCCTCGTCGGGGACAAGCTGCGACTGGGCATGACGGGGGCGGTCCACGCGGGCCACGATTTCCTGTACGTGCATGCCCCCAAATATCCGGCCCCACACTACAACAACTACGCGTTTGAAGCGCCCAAGAACAGGCTGCACGGTCTGGCAGCCCACTGGAACTCGGCGTGCGTGGATGAGCTGGCGGGGCTGTCTACGCCGTTGTCCGCGCCCCTGCCGAAGGCCTTCCTGAGCCTCAAGCGGGAATTCAGGGGGCAGGAGAGCGCGCCCGGGCGCGCGCCCAGGGGGGAGGCCGTGCCCGGCCTCTACGTAGAGGGCGACTGGGTGTGTCAGCTCCCGCCCCGCGCCGTTGCCGGCCCCGAGACTCCCCTCCCGGCGGAGGACGATTTGTCCGAATCTTTACTTTCCCCCGGCGCCAGCGCAGAGTCGGACCAGGTGCCGGTTGCTACTTTTATTCCGCCAGACTAGCTACGTTTTCTGTTGTTGTTTGTTGTTAAAGCGACTTTTTGTAAGAAAAAAAGAAGACAATTAAAAGACCACAAGTGAAAAACAAAAATTTGTTAGTTAGTTAGCTTTTTTTTACGGATCACTTGATTCCCGCCCTTAAATACGCGGCCTCCTCCTGTTTTTTTTTTTTGTTTTACTTTTACCCCCCCCCCCCAAGGCAAAAAAAGAAATTGAGGCAAATCCTTGGACAGTTCGTCATTGCATGCTGTCATAATCATTCCAGGGGTCCAGCGTAGAAAGCTCGTCGCTAGGCCGCCTGGCACAGTCGTCAAAAGTATTATTATCTGTCTTGTTGGTGATCTTTTTTCTGGCTACAGAAACAAACCAGGCCATGAGGCAGAAAGCAAGTAACAGGCACACGCCCAGAATCTCCAGGCCGCGCCGCCGCCGCCCAGTCGCCGGCTGTAGCAAGCGGCTTGTGAGCGCGCCAGGAACACCCTGCGACGGGCGCTGGCGGCAGTTGTCGCCAGCATCCGTCGTCGGCGGGGTAGTTCCAGGGCAAATTCTACGCGCAGCACCAGCCAGAGCGTAGAATTCGGCCACCGCCAGCTAATGTTAGCCAAGGGATTGTCCAAACAAAAAAAGGTGCAGGCAATGGATGCTTGCGTGTCGTTGACCCACCCGCCCGCCGAGGCCAGCAGAACAGCGGGGTCGCCAGCATTCTCCTCCCAGATCTGCAGCCAAAACTGGGTGGGCGTGAGTAGATAAGCGCTGTCGGAACTTGCCAGCCAACAGGTGCGCCCGAACAGGTTATTTGCGCCTAGTGCCAAGGTCTGGGGCAGCTGGGCTGGCACACAGCCAGAAATATTGCCGGTGGAGAGCGAGAGAGACAAGTTAGCCTCGTTAAGTCAGACCAGCGAGCACCAGTTCTGGGGCTGGAAGGCGAATTCCACGTTGGCCGCACCGCTCCCGGTGCTGTTCTGGTTATCGTAACCAAGCAAATAGCGCAGGGTCGAAGCCCCGCCCGCACAGGCCAGGGGCCTGGCGTGGCTGGACCAGCGCTGAGTGCAACTGACGACGTCGGGCTGGCAAAGTCCCGCGGTGGCTAGATCTCCCCTGCCCCAGAAGAGCCCGTCGCCTGGCGCTGGATCCAGCGGCCAGGGCCAGAGAGAAGTGTGCAAGCCGGTGAGAAATTCTATTGTACTCCAGATCTCGTTGTTTGCAATGTCTACACCCCAAGATGTAATTAAGGCCTCGGCTCCGGCCGTGGTGTAGTTCAAGGCCGAAAACGGTATGTCAATGGTGAGGGAGGCTTTGTTGGCACAGCTCGAACGTAGCAGCAGCACAAGCGCACCACAGTCTCTACAACTGCAAGTCAGGTCTACCGTTGCTTGCCAGACAGTGCCAAAAAACAACCAGCCGGTTCCGAGCTTTGAATAGCTACCGTGCTATTGGTGCAATTATCCGGGTGCACCAAAACTGCGTGCAGCGTACCCCAGGGCTGGGGCACCGACACTAAAGCCGTAGGGAGACGAAGGGAGCTGCTACCCGCACGCTCGTGCTCTCAAGCCACGGCAAGGGCCAGGCTGCGTTGGGCAGGGTTTCGTCGGCGGGACCCGGCACGGGGCCGCACTGGCTGCTGTTGTAACCGTCAACGGGCGCTGTGCAAACAGCAGGGATTGCAGACGGGGACACGGAAGCTGACTGCAACGTCAATGGGAAGGCTGACGTCGACACGGAAGGCGTCGTTGACACGGAAGGCGTCGTTGACACGGAAGGCGTCGTTGACACGGAGGGCGTCGTTGACACCGAAGGCGTCGTTGACACGGAAGGCGCGGTTGAGACAGCAGGCGTCTTCGACACCGAAGGCGTGGCCGATACAGGAGGCGTCGTTGACACGGAAGGCGTGCCGGAGACAGCAGGAGGCGTCTTCGACACCGAAGGCGTCGTCGACACCGAAGGCGTCTTCGACACGGGAGGCGTATTCGACACGGGAGGAGTCTTCGACACGGGAGGCGTGCCCGGCGGGGACGCAGACCAAGTAGCTTGCAGGGGGGCGTGCGATGGAAACACTGGTCTGTAAAGTTTGCTACTCTGGTATCGGGAACGCGCCGCGCGCATATGAATGTGCACGGACAGAAGGCGCACGCCCGTGTTGCTAGTAACCAGAGCGCAAAGGAAATTCTCCAGAACCAGGTAAAGCGTAGCTTAGACATTTACAAAGCCCCTTGCGTGTAAATCATAACACAAGGCAAGGAACGGAGTTTTTTTTGGGAGATGGGGGGTGGGGAAGGGTTTTGTGCGTGCGTCGGATTCCCCCAAAAAAAAGGAAAGGCCAGGGACCGACAAACAGAGAGGGAGAGAAACCAAAGAGGCAAAGAACAAGCAAGGGATAGACAAAGATAACCAAGAAATAGCAGGAAACGATTGAGAGGCTAAGATTGGCCCCCCTCTCCCTCCCCCCCTGGCTACAATTTGTTTTCCTTTAGTTTTTTTTGTCTCATTGTTCATTTACTGTGCACAGAGACAGATTTCGTTGTCGGTTTCGTTTTGTACCGCCTTTGTTTCTGCTCCTTAGACCCTCCCGCGCAAACAACTGCTTTTTTTACCAACCTTCCCCTCCCCCTCACCCTTCCCTTGTTTTTCTCTGCTGCTCAACTTTTTTGCCCCTGGTGCGAGAGAGAAGAAAGAAATAGCAGTCCCCCCCCCCCCCCTCTGTACCACCGTACCTCTGATCTCGGTAAGGAAAGGGAGGCAGGGGGGGGGGGGGGGTTACGGTGGCGGGGAGAGGCGGGGAGGGGGGGGGGGGGGGCAAGAGCGGGGAGGAAAGAGAAACATAGAGAGAGAAAGAGAGATGCAGTAGTCATTGTACGGATCTTTTGTCTTGGCCAACCACTCCGCCGCCCCCCCCCCCCCCTCCCCACCCCCGTATTTGTTTTGTGCCTACCTCCTTTGGTCTGTGCTCGTTCGTGCGTCTAGTAGACCTGGTGCAGATTTCAAAGTAAGGTGTTTGTTTCATCGTCCGAGTCTTCGTCGAGATTATCGGCGGGGATAAAGCTTTGCAAGTTCCGGAAGCTAATAGGGTTAGGGTAGTCCAACTGCGTGTCTCTTGCGCTTTGCGCTAGTATCGGCCGCTCCTCTCGTTGATTCACTAACCACAGAAAGAAAGCAGCCTCCGATAGAGCGGCTAGCGCAAGGCACCACACAAGCCATTCGGTATACCAGACGAAACCAGTAACACAAGAGCTTGAAAGCAGGAGCAGGGGCAGCCACCCCCGGCCGCGGAACAGGCAGGCCAGAAGCAACCAGACCACTTCCGCTAAAGTTGTCCACGGCACACCCGTTGCTACGCCGCAAATGCCCAGCAGGCAGTACAGGCTTACCACACTAATCGCTGTAGCCTTGGCGCTTGGCACCTCAACAAAAGCAGGGCCGCGTAAGGCTGTGCAGCTAGGAGCCAGGAGTAGTATAATATGAAATTTACAAGGGTCGTTTTTCATACCTCAAAACGACCTCATAAATTTCATTCGTCTCTTCCTATTCATTTCCCGCAAATCAATACTAAGCAACAAAACAGAAAAATAAAAAGCAAAATTTTTGATAAATACAAGAAAGCAGAATAAAGAAATATTTCTTTCTTTTAATTTCGCTTTTAAATAAAAACAAGAAAAAAAATTTAGAATTTTTTAAAGGTTTTTAAATAAAAACAAAATCAATACAAAGCATCAAAATCAATAAATTTTACTACTATAGGTAGCACTATAGCACACTTATCTTTTTATATTTTATTCTTTTAGAAAAACTTCGTTTTTCTTTTTTCTGACTTTGTCATCAACGAACTTTTGTATAAAATATTTCATAAAATTTTTATAAAAGTTGGCCAAAAGTGCGAAAACGAAAAGTATGCTTTTTTGTTTTCGCATCCTCTCAGAAAAAACCATGTGATAACATTTTTAGCCGTCTATAGTGCCACCAATTGCAGGTCCATTATTACTTTAGCCTTCCGCTCCCTCTTACTTGTTCCAATGTTTTCCGGCTCTATTTGTTCCCTTTTAAGTAGTTCTTTTGTCTTCTTCTCTTTAATAACTTCCTTTGTTTGCTACTTCATATCTTTTTCTTCGTCAATTGGTTTAATAAAATCAGTTTTCAATAAATCTCTCAGACTTACTAATTCATCGTTATTTAATATTAACTTGAATCCAGACCGACCCTTTACTTTATAAATAATTTTACTGAAAATCTTTCCACCTTTGGAGAAAACATTTCTTTTGTTTTCTTTTCTCACACTTTCACTAACATCGAATTCGTGTATTAAATGATCGCGGGTTATCACTTGTTTATTTTTGTCTCTTCCAAAAAATACTTCCGCTGGTTTAGCCTTAATACCTCTATGAACTTTATGATTATAAGCATTGACTAAGTCCTGAATATAACTAACCCAATCAAAATTACGATTGGTTTCAAATAAAAGGTCTAACCATCCTCTAATACTCCTTATAACTCTATCAACAACCGCTAAGGCTCTATGGTCGCCAACTTCAACCACATCATGTTTAATTCCATTTTCATTAAAATATTCACGAGTTGCTCCTTTATATTCTCCACCGCTGTCAGTAGTAATTGATTTCGGTTTATATTTAATTGTTTTCAAAGCATAATAGACTTCTTTTGCGGTTTTATTTTTTAATGGAATGATTATTAAATATCTTGAATTACAATCAATCCAAACAAGCATCCAAGCATATCCTTTATTTCCTTTCTTATCTTTTATTTTACTCATATCTGCTAAGTCTAAGAAAACTTGGTCTAATGGCTTATCAACGCATATAGTATTCCATATTTTCGGGTTCTTTTTCTGATGATGGATTTCTAGTGCTTCTTCTTCTTTTGTTTTAACTACTTCTCCCGTAGGTGTGTCTTCTAATTGACTATTACGATTTTGGTTATTAATAATTGTATGTTTATGGTCTAAATCTGACATATTATATAGTATGAGATTTTCAAAGTCAAATGTAAAAAACAAAAAATATAAAGTCATTAGTCCGAAAGGTAAGGTTATTAATTTTGGAGATATCAGATACGAACATTATAAAGACCGCATAGGTTTATATTCACATTTAGACCATTTGGATAAAGAAAGAAGAAAAAATTACAGAATGAGAGCAAAAGCAATACGAAATTCAAAAGGTGAATTAACTTATAATAATCCAGAATATAGTAATTATTATTCTTATCATTATCCCTGGTAATGTCTAAAACTTCAAGAAACATTTTTCAACATCATTATTTTTTTCTTTCTTATTTGTTTTTTCAGATTGATTATAAACATTAACAGAAATGTTTGATTTTTTTCCTTTTCCTTTTTTAACAGGTTTAGTTATTTCAATTTCTTCTTCACTACTCTCGCTTTCACTTTCTTCACTCTCAGGCTCTGGGTTCTTACTCTTCTTCTTTTCTCTCTTAGTTTCCGCTTTCGCTCTTTTGATTTGTATATTAGCCATCTTTTCTGCGATCAGGTCAGTGAAATCAACCTCATCTTCACTCTCACTCTGCTCGGGTGTATTATCTTGGTCTTTTCCATTGACAATGTTTGCAACATTCTTATTTTCTATCTCTGCTAATCTTCGTTCCATATCATCATCTTCACTTTTGACCGCATTTCGGTATTGTTCCAAAACCTTTTTGGCATGTTCCATTTTTCGTTGTTTCGCTTTCGCTTTTATTCCTTCCACAGCACTTCCCCAGTTCTTACGACTTGCTTCGGGAGATGGCATTTATACTAAGATTATTATATTTTAGTATTTTTTAAAATAATTAATTAATTAATATAATGAGTCAATATAAATCATTACTCGGCTTGTCAGAAATCGCGACAGACAGCCTATCAATAGCAAACTTAGACTTAACCAACACAAACATAGTCGGTCTGAATACAGACAGAGTGCCAGAAGATGCTGAACCCATAAATCTTTATTATACTGACGGCCGATTTGATACACGACTGGCTACCAAAAGCACCGCGGACATTAAAGAAGGAAGCCGTTTATACTACACAGAGCAACGAGTAAGGGATAATGACGAAGTCAAAGCCTCAACTCAACACCGCTCTAATACTTCCAATCCGCACCAAACAAGTTTATATAATTTGATAGACACAAACATATTTGCACAAGCGATCGGTCAATACTTAACTTACAACGATGTAGAAGGCAAATGGAAGAATACATCCCTTGGTTCAATTGATACACTTTCAGATGTAGTCATTACAGCACCAATAGCTATGAATAGTTATCTAGCATATAATTCAATAAACTGGGTAAATAAAACATTTCCGATAAATGTTGATGAATTCGGCAACATTAATATGGGCGGTAATTTTGAATATAACAGGTGTAAATTTATTAAATACAAAAGATGTTGATACTTGGATATCTGAGCACGAAGATAATAATGATAAAGTGTCAGCAGACGGCTCGATTAATACACACAGCGATGTTTTAATTACAGGCACACCCGCCGATAACCAACTGCTCATTTATAGCACAGGGCAATGGAGAAACACAAACTCACCTTTTCTTAGATTGGATGGTCTTGCTATGATGTTTGGAAATTTAAATATGGGAGGATTTAACATAACAAATGTCGGGAATGTTGACGGTATTGATGTTTCTGCTCTTGATAGTGCTGTGGTTAAACTAACAGGAGACCAAACCATAACAGGGAATAAAATATTTACTACTTATTTGGGTATAAAAGATTCAAATCCATTAAATACAGGTAAGTTATTCTTCAACTATAATAATAATACGGGTTCTATTTATTCGTCGGAGGTAGGTGGAGCAACGGGATATCCACTATCTATTGTCGGTTCGTCCATAACCCTCGCTTCTACCACGGGGAGTGGAATAACATTGACTGGCGATGTTTTAAATTTTAACAGCACAACAGCAATCAGCGGACTTCCAGCACCATTTTATGACGGCGATGCTTCAACGAAGGCATATAGCGATACGAAACTAGCAAATAACGGCACAACGGCTATGACGGGTAGTTTAAATATGGGCGGTTTTGCGATTACGAATGTAGGCAATGTTGATGGTGTTGATGTTTCTACTCTTGACACTTCGGTGGCTAAACTAACAGGAGACCAAACCATAGCAGGGAATAAAAAATTTACATCAACTTTAGAAGTAAGTGGTTCATCAAATCCTGCTTCTTTTGATGATATCGGCATAGCCTTTGATACAAAAATAGGAATGATAGCAGCACAGAAAACAGCAACAGCGACTTGGTATCCGATACAAATAACTGGTTCGTATGTAGAGTTATATTCGGGTAATACTTTAATTATAACCGCAACTGGCACTACACTCAATTTGAATAACAGCAAAATAACAAACTTAGCCACACCATCAGCAACAACGGACGGAGCAAACAAAAGTTATGTGGATACATTAGACTGGCAAAATGTGAAACTAACTGGAAACCAAACCATTACAGGAATTAAGACACGAAGAATTAAATAGATATTATAAAAAGAAAACATTTAATTTTTTTCAAATAAAAAACTATGATGATTTTATTGAAATGTTGAATGAGTTCAACATAAGCAATATTGAAGCTTCTGGATTAGTTTATGACAGGATTATTGAATATGCTAAGGTAGTAGTAATTCAACATAAGCAATATTGAAGCTTCTGGATTAGTTTATGACAGGATTATTGAATATGCTAAGGTAGTAGTAATTCAAGAAAACGGAGGAGGATGCTATGAGGGAAAATACAAAAGCAAACAAACGAAATATGAGGGAAAGTATATTAATATCTCCCGCTAGCAAAAATAATAATTGCTTATTCTTCCTTTGTGAAGACATTCTTAATATGCCACTTATTAATAGAAAAAGATGCAATGTTATTAGGGAACAATTTAATCTTTCTAACGATTGCCCAATTCCATTTTCTACCGCTGTAAAAATCCTTAATGCTTTGATTAAGGAAGGGAAGACATACGAAATTACAAATTCCCTAACAAAGGAGACAATAAGCACGAACGAAATAGGTGAAGAAGCGGATATTATGATTTACTTAGAGAATAATCACCATTTCGGATTAATTAGAAGAGATAAAAAGAAATGTGAAAAATGCCTAACTAAGTATTTTACAAAACATACTTGTAATCCAAAAGTTATTAATCATGCGAATAGAAAAATATTAAAGAATGGAAAGAGACATTTAATAACAAAGTCTCATAAAGAAAATATAACAATAAAGATGAAATCCTTCATTACGACTTAGAAACTTGGAGAAACAAAACGATTTCCGAAGGGTCCGTTATGTAGGTGATAGTAATATGAACATCAGCATTTCCTGTCATCCCATTGCTTTTAGCATCTAATAGTATAGGAAGTAAAACCTCTCGCTCTAATGTATCGGTATCATAAAAATTTATGTCTAATCCTTGCTTCTCGTATATATAGCAGTGGTGTTGAAATTACTGGAAATTCAATCAATTCAACAACAAAGGGCACATTTATCGTTTTCAATTCTACCAGTAATATCGGGTCAATTGCTAGTTTGGATATGAAAACTGCAACATATTACAACTTTGAAATTTCTGCGAAAAAAATAAGTTTTATTATTGACGGGACGATTGTTTCGTGGTTTAATGCTATTGGCTTAGATTGTAATAGTAGTCGGATTGTTAATCTAGGAGCACCACAAAATGCGAATGAAGCGGTAAATAGGCAATATCTGGATGATAATTGTGTGAAACTAACAACAGACCAAACCATAACAGGAAGTAAAACATTTAATGGGGCGAGCACTACGATAAAATATCTAACTTTAACGAACAATGCCGATTTCAATAATCAAACTATCACTAATGGTGGAAATATAACATATAATGGGACGAGGATATTAAACCAAAATGGAGGAGATATATTCTTTTCACAGACATCAGGTGATTATCAATATTTCTTATTTACTCTAAATACCGCTACAAGTGGAACCGCGAACCAACGAGGTTATGTATTTACGAATGTAGCATTTGATGTAAAAGGAGCAGGTCTTTATATTTCAAAACTTTTGGATAATAAAAGTGCTTCATCTGACATTGTCCGTTTTAACAATGCAGGCGGTATGCGGTTTTATGGAGCTTTAGATATGAACTCAAACAACATAACAATTGGCGGAACAATAACGGGAACTACATTAACGGCAACTGCTGGCATGACTACAACAACATTAACGGCGAGCGGATTATTAACAGCAGATGGCGGTTGCAAGTTATCTATTCAAAATAAAGTAGATGGAGGAAATGGACAGGGTATATTTATGTGGGATACAGACAACTCAGGATGGGGTATTTATATGGCTCAGCCAGGGGCAGGTAAAAGTCTATCTGGAGGGTCTGCGGTTGCAGGCAATTTCAGGCTTTGCTATAAGATTTAGGTCTGGTTTTGCTTCGGCGGACGGTTTTGTTTGGGAAAGTTCTAATGAGCAATTGTTAATGTCATTGAATGGGGCAAACCTGACTTTATGGATAAAAGGATTGATAACGGCTAGTGCGGGGATATCAACTACAACATTAACAACGAGCGATAAAATAACAACAGCACTAGGCAAACCGATAATCATAGGCAACTCAACAAAATGAACAGGAGCAACAGGTGGATTAGAGTTATATGGAACAGCGAGCGACACCGCGGGGCCACATATACAGGCAATAACAACGGCGGATGCTTATCCAACATTTCAACAACTAAAATGGGCACACGATAATGTCAATTTAAGTTTTGATGCTTATTTTGATGGCACGAACTGGAAATCAAGCCACAGCGGTTCAAACTTGCTAATTCAAAAAGGTGGCAAACTCGCTTTTTATTATAAATCAGGAATAACGGCAGGAAGCAATATATCTTTCACTGAGGCAATGAACATAAGCACGGCGGGATTATTAACTGCGAATGCGGGGATTACATACTCTGGGGTGCTAACAACCACAACTAATAATGGAGCGAAAATAGGAATTCAAGGACAAACAGACGGGACGAATGCGAAAGGAATATTTGTATGGGATACCAGTGATTCAAACTGGGGAATTTATAGGTCTCAGTCTGGTTCGGGTAAATCATTAAGTGGAGGAACAGCACCAGCAGGAGGAGTAGGCGGAGGATTAACTTCTTATGCTATTAGATTTAGAGTGAATAATTCTTCAACGAGTGGGTTCATATGGGAGAATAGTTCAAATACTGCTTTAATATCTTTGAAAGCAAGTGATGGACAATTATGGGTATTGTCTAATCCAATTCAATATTCAGACAGGAGAAAAAAGAAGATATAAAGGAATGCTTAGGCTTAGATTTTATTAATAAGTTAAATCCAGTATGCTATCGCATGATTGATGACAACAAGAAATGTAGGACTGGCTTAATAGCACAGGAATTAGAAGAAATACTAACAGAAATGGATATGCTAGATTTTGGCGGTTTTATAAAAGAAACAATTATGGTTCCGTGTCCAAAGCAAAGAAAAGAATGCAAATTGAAAGGTGTGAGTGTTAATCCAGAAGATGTTAAATGTGTTGATAGTGGCGATGTTGGTTATGGTATAGGTTATTCCGAGTTTATCGCCCCGTTAATTAAGGCCGTTCAACAATTATCAGAAAAGATAGTTAATTTAGAAAAAGAAAATAAACTTTTACTTAATATACTACAAGACCAAACCAACCAATTAGCAGAAATCAGAGTGGCCGTTCTTGATAATGTCAAATAATACAACTAGACTTCACAGACCCCTGCCTATTATGGATATGGATGGCGAACTAACTCCAGAATTAAAGTCTCGTGTTCTTGAAGTAGAACTAAAGACGGAGGAAAAAAAAGTAGAGCACGAATTGGAAGATAACTGGAATTGTTGTTGTATAAAAAACAGACCGACAGACAGCCGATTTATTAAATACTTATTTCAAATGGGTATCATTATAGCCATTATAACCCTTTGTATCGTGAGGCTATCTGAAAAGAACTTGCCATGCGAGGTTGCTAACACTTATGTCGGTATTTTAACATTGCTTATCGGCATTTGCCTTCCATCGCCTTCTAGTTCAAAGAAATGAACACTCGTATAAATGTATTTTATTCCAAGAACTATCGCTGGCACAGATTAAAGGAATGGCTTCATCAAAACTAACACACCAATCACTCATAGGCTTATACACACATTTAAATTTAGTTTCTATTCCTTGCTTTATACAATAAGCACAACTCTCATTCTTTTTTTCGCTTACCCGTGAGTAAAAGTCGCAGGCAGTCCGACCTAACACAGACCAAACAAATATTAATAAAAATTTTATCATCTTATATCTATATTTATATATTTTAACCACAAAGCACGAAGTGGCGAAGCAAGCGTAGTCAGAATGACGGAGCACAAATACCAAAAGATTATTTTTCTGAGCAATGATTTTGCTGGAGGAAGCAAAACATTTAATAAAAATATTCAAATGTCATTCACACCAACCAAAATGAATGTTAAGTTTATCCACTATATGAACGACCAGACCGAAACCAAAACCAGAATTCTTTATATGGACAGAATTGGAATTATCGGCACATTTGCGGACAGCACCACAGCAAACATTTCAAATATCGGTTATAATTTGGGTGTTGTCGGATGGACTGACGGACAATATACATTTAAAGTCCTTGAAACTGACAGCGGAAATATCGATACAGGAAATTTAGCGGGAAGAATTGTTATCGCTTTGGAATTTTTGGCTTAGAATATATACGATGGAGAAGTTGAATAACGTGAAGGTGAAACCAGTGAAGCAGGATGGTGAAAGTAATAAACAGGCGAAAGGTTATAAATTATTCAAGGAGCCGTATGCCAACATATTTCTACTCGCCCGTAAGAAGAGCGGGAAAACAACAGCACTCTTTGAAATACTGAAACGGACTACAGACAGAAAAACCCGTATTGTCATTATTGCTTCAACGATACACAAGGACTACATTTATAAAGCAATGGTAAAGCACTTTAAGAACAGAGGCAACCCGATGGCAATATATACCTTTCTTAAATCAGATGGTGTTTATTTCATTGATTATGAGTTAGACAAACTGAACAGACAGGACGAGCAACACGAAGGAGAAGTAAAACAAGACAGAGAAGAAATAGAGAAACCACAATTTTTATACTTTGGAAAGGAAAAGAAAAAAGAAGAAGGAGGTGAGAAGAAAGAAAGACCAAGCAAGTATATTTCGCCAGAGGTTGTTTTTGTTTTGGATGATTTAGGAAGTGGATTAAGAGACAAGTCCGTAAGTGATTTGTTAAAAAAGAACAGACACTATAAATCAAAGGTGATTATGTCAAGCCAGTATCTGAACGACCTACGGCCAGAAGCAATTAAGCAGTTAGATTATTTGTTAATCTTTCCGGGCCAGTCTCAGGATAAAATGGAACTCGTGTATAAACACTTAGACTTATCTTTTGACTTTGATTACTTTCTCCAAAAATATCACGAGGCTACAAAGGAACGATTTAATTTTCTTTATGTCTCAAGTGTTGATGACGAGTTAAGAAAAAATTTTGCTTACCGCCTGAAATAATATTTTTATATAATTAT
>WBZZ01006686.1:0-44898 GCA_019918135.1 Paulinella micropora | reverse complement strand
GTATATGAGTTTGTTTGCATCGACTGGCCCGGAAGTAAAAAAACTACGAAAATAGCGGTTGGTGTGCCACTTAGCCGTTAGATAGTGGACCCGGTGCCACCCCCCCCCACCGGAAAAAAGACGGTCGAGACCAGTCGTTAGAACCTAGTCTTATATAGTTTGTTTGCATCGACTGGCCACGGAAGGTAAAAAAACTACGGAAATAACGGTTGTGTGCCACTTAGCGTTACATAGTGGCGCAGGTGCCACCTCCTGCCTGAAAAAAGTTACGGTCGAGGCCAGTCGTGTGAACTTAGGGTATAAGTGTCTGAGCGGCAACGACTGGTCCAGGAGGTGGAAAAATGACGGGAATAGCGGATGTTCGAAAAAACTGGTGGAGGGGGGGATGCGGGGAAATGGCGGGAAAAGCCGCTTAGCCGTTACATAGTGGGCGCGGGTGGCTCCCCCCACCTCCTGCCTGAAAAAAAGCTGGTCGGGGCCAGTCGTGTGAAATCAGGGTATAAGTGTCTGAGCGGCAACGACTGGTCCAGGAGGCGGAAAAAATGACGGGAATAGCGGGTGGGTGGGAAAAGAGGCTGGATTCCCGGGAAGTAGCGGAGGGAGTGGCATCATCCCGTGAAGTCTGGACCATTCGTTAAAAATTCGCTGTATAGATTAAATTTCCATCGACTGGCCCCGACTTTGAATTCCCGGGAAGTAAGGCGGAGTGGTGCCACCCTAGCCGTGAAGTCTGGACCATTCGTTAAAAATTCGCTGTATAGATTAAATTTCCAACGACTGGCCTCGACTTTGAGTGGTTGTGGGGGTTGGGGTGGTGAGGGGGGCTGTAGCCACTCAAAAGGCAAAACGCAGCAGGTGCGGCAGGTGGTGCCCCGCCCCCTATTGGGGACAACTGGTTTTAGGGGGGGGGGGGGTGAAATAACATTTTGTTTTCCGGTGGGGGGGGGGTCGTTTCCTCTGAACCTGCACCGGAGGGGGGGGGGGGGTCGTTTCGGCAGATCGGCACTGGGAGAGGGGGGGGGGGGGGTCGTTTTCGCCAATAAAAAACAATTTAATGAAAAATTGTAGATATGCCGGCGCCGGCCCGGCCAGATAGGAGCCGGCCGGACCAGCGGCGCGTGCCTCGGCAGACCAGTTGTCGGTCGTGACCAGCTCAGACTTGGTTCTTTTTAGAACCAAGCAAGTCCCTTGAGCCGGAACGAAGCTATTGCCATTTTTGCACTTGGCCCGCAAAACACGTGAAATTTTTGCGAAAATTTTACGATCATCCAAATTTTTATTAGATGTCTGTTCTGGTAAGTACAGGCGTGAAATGCTTACTCTGTTCGAGACGGGGGACCCGGCCAAGCTGTCCCTGCTGGCGGAAAACAAGCGCTTCAACCCGGCCTACAAACAATTCCTGACGAGACTGCACGTGGCCTGCAATGTAGACGGCGGGCTGGAAGTTACTTACACCTACGGCAAAGATGGCAAAGGCGGCAGGCTGTACGCGGACTGTGGCTACCAGAACGCGCCCAAGGCCCTGCGCAGGTTGTGTCTCGAAGACTGGCACTGGCAATTCGACATCAAAAACTCTGTGCCCTTCTTTCTCTGGTACCTGATCCGCGAGCTGCCGTGTGCCCGTGAAACCCTGGGCGACAAGGTCTCGGCCCTGCAAGAGTACGTGGAGCGACGTGAAGAGGTGCTTAGGCGAGTGCAGGAGGAGCTGAAGACGGACCGGGAGGGCGCTAAGGAGGCCATGCTCAAGATTACGCACGGCGGCTACAAGTTGGGGCGTTCTGCTACTGCCGACGACTACCCTACCACGCGGGCCTACCGAGCGTCGATCCAAGAGGCTGCCAAGTTTCTGGGCTCGTCTTACTACAAGCGTCTCTGGCAAGCCTGCGACAAGAAGGGCGAGACGGAGGAGGTCTTGCCCGGCCGCTCGGGGACCCTCTACGGCAAGCTGGGCCGCTTCGTGCATTACTTGACCACACGGTACGAAGCCACGACCATGCGAGCTGTTATCAGATTTTTCGAAGAGAAAAAGGGCTGCAGCGTTGCCTGCCTGGTGCACGACGAAGTCATTGTCGCGGACCGCGAAAACAAGCTACCCGAGGACAAGGGCGAGGTGGTGCGTGAGCTGAATGCCTACCTCCGAGAGAACGTTGAGTACCCTGGCGTGCAGACTAGCAAGAAGGGCATCAAGTTTATGAAAGTGGCAGGGAAGCGCGTGGCGGTGCCCGGTCTCGTGCCCCCTACCGACATCGGCTGGTCCGTGGCGCAGATGACGGCTCAGCCCGGCGACCTAGAGTCGGTCCTGTTGCCGATCAGCCGCTCCAGCTGTACCGGCGACCGGTTCTACCTAGAGGATGACATGGCCATGACGGAGAGCGGACGACGTGTGCTGCATCCACTCTCGTTCGATAAGTACAACGTGCAGTGTCTCAATGCCTGGACGGGGATGGGCAAGACCTACACGGCCTTTGAGTACATCTACCGGCTGCGCCGAGAGAACCCGAATGCCAGGATCCTGTGGATTACGGGGCGGCGGGCCCAGGCTACCAGCGGCGGCGGCGGCCTGCGTCGCCAGTGCCGCGCGTGGCAACAAGCAGAGCAGCTGAAGAGTTTCTGTGAGGACAGGCTGAAAGCAGAAGCGGCCGAGGAGAACGTTCGTATCCTGCAAGGCATACTGGATGACATCGTGGTTTACTACGAGAAAAGCCCGGTAACTAAAAAGTACTACAACCTGTACGAATCTAAAATCGTCTTTTGCCAGTACGAGTCGCTGTGGCGGATAGAAAGCGAAGAAGTGGGCGACGGCGGGATGTCCTTCATTCAACAGTACGACCTGTGCGTGGTTGACGAGTTCATATTGGTTTGTGACCAGTCCGTTAGCGAGAAGACCAACCGGGGGAAGCTGCGGGAGAACGACAGAGACTGGATGGACGTCTGCACGCGAGCGGTGCGGCTCCTGATCATGGACAAGGACCTGACGGAATGCAGCAGGCTGCATGATTTCCTGTTTTGTGACCCAAAGGAAGGTATCGCCTACAGGCGCGCGGGTCCCGACAGCACGCTGGAGCAAGCGCAGGCACAAGTCGAGTTCCATCACTACTCTCACGTATCGCCTGACCTGGAGCGCCGGCTCAAGATCGTGCCCGATCAGGCCAGCTGGCTAACCGCCTTGATTGAAAGCCTCCGAGACCAGAAGCAGCGCAGCTGGGCGTGCTTCCGCAGCCAGCGCGCGCTGGAGTTTGTTTACGACGCGCTGACCAAGGAAGGACTTACGTTTCCGCACCTCGTGGGCGACCCAGCAGCGCGCAAAGCCTACGACGAGCTAGTGGAGGAAGGCAAGGCCCCGCCACATCACACGCCGGAAACGGACCCGAAGAAGCTGTGCAGGCAGAACAGGCCCGCGGGCCCCAAAGAAAACTGGACCGACGAACAGAAGGCTCGGTACGACCAGGACAACAAGATACGCAACGAATGGATGGAGGGTTCGCCCGTGCGCATCATAGACGGCAGGACGCCAGACAAGACCAAACAGCGCAGCCTGGCGAACATCGACGGCTGGCTGTGCAATGGCGGCAATGACTGTAAATGCATCGACAGCGCAGACGAACGGCACGGTGAGGGCAGAGCGACCCGTTGCATTTTCACGACGAGTGCGGTCATGGTGGCTGTGGACGCGCAAACGCCTTTTGACCTTATCATGCTGAACTGTGCGGACAGGGAAGGCAAGGCGGCAGTGACCGGTCCCACCGGCCGGGGCCTGGCGCAGATGCTGTTGCGGGCGCGTAACGTCGTGAAGGATCCCGCTGTAATCCTGGCCTATTTCGGCGAAGGGGGGCTGGGCCACCTGCGATTCTACGACGACAGGGACCAGGCCCGAGCAGAGCAGGCCTGGCAGCACTGCCAACTGTTCAAGACCATCGAGAAGAACTTCTACGTGAAGCAGAGGCAGATGATAGAAAAGGCCTCCAAGCGGAACACGGTCAGTGCATGGGCGCTCGTGGGTAATCTCAAGGAGGGCCCCTCGTCCACGGACAAGCACGGCCGCGTCCATCGTTCCGAGATCCCGACCTCGTTGCAGCTGCGCCTGATAGCGCGAGAGGTTGAGCACCAGCGCGACCTGGGCTTTGGCTGCTGGTGGAAGCTGTCCACCGACTTTATCGTCACCCTCGACCAGGCGGCCCCGCTGGAGGAGCGACTACAGAAGCTGGCCCGGGCACGTGCCTTGGCCAGAGAGCTGCGAAACATTGCGAGAGAGGAGGACGAGGAGGAGGGCAAGAAAGAGAGCGACCATGAAGAAGAAGAAGAGGAGACAGAGGAGCGACAGCCCGGGACGGCAAAAGATAGATGGTTGCGGCGCCTGGTACTGACCCATCTGATCGACTGGGGGGAGAGCTCTGCCTACAACAACGTGGTGTGGCGCAGGGACGAGATGGAGAAGTTCAGGGGCTTGCACACACTGGAAGAGATGCAGAAGCGAGTAGTGAACGTGCTCGCGCGGTACCCGGGCTTCTTCCCCTACGTTGCCCGAGTTGGGACCACGGGCCTGGTGAAGGACTTTAGACGCATTGAGAAGGCTCTGCCTAGGCTTGACTCACGGGCGGCCGCCCGGGGGCCCGCAGAGCTCAGTGAACTCGTCGAACAGACGCAGATTCTCGCGACGCGTGAACATGCAGCTCAGCTGCGTGAAGTGGCCAAGACGGTAAGCCGGGCGCTGGGGAAGGCAAGCTTCAGCGAGCTCGATGCCAGCGCGTGCCCGAAAGAGGCGAAGGAGTGCGACCATGCACCGGGCACGCACCTGACTATCTCCTATGAGCTGCTGCAAGAAAAGGACAAGGTCTGGCGCCGGGCCTGTGACGATCTTTTCTATGCCCAGGCAGGGATCAGGGCAGAGGACAAGGCAGTGTTCGCAAAGCGCTTCAAGTCGCCAAAGGCGAGGTTACAACATGTAGTGAACAAGTTTGGCCTCTTTCTATCGAAAGACGAAGGCAAATCTAAGAGGCCGACTGAGAATGGCTCGAAGAAGCGGAAATCTGTTTACACGCTGCACAAGATGGTGGCCAGCGGCAAAAAACCTATCAAGGGCCACACGGCCGTCTGCTTTGCCGAGAGTCTCCACGATGGATGTTACGGTACACACGAGCCGGCCAAAAAGCGACAAAAGGTCACGAATGACGCGGACACGCAGAGTGACGCGGAACGCGCACGGTCTGAATAAAAAATGTAGCTTTTCCCCGTAAATTTTTTTAAATGTTATTACCAAAAAAATCATTAAAACAAAAAAAGTGTGCCTAGAAAACATAGGAAGCAGCAAGAGGGATTTGAACTGTGACAATTAAATCTTGTCTATCTTGTTTTTATCCAATTGAGCCATGCAACCAGACACACAGACTTCTACTAGAGATAACTCTCTATTATTCGCGGCCGGTTGCCTACCCGCCCGGGTCTTACTGGGCAAAGTGGCACTCGACTCGGCCGGCCCGACCAAAGATAAATCGAGGCTGCTTTCGCTCGTGCCTGCAGCCGTCTGGTTATCAGGCGTGATGGACAAACAAGAAGAAGGCTTCCTGGGTGGCAAAGTGTGGTGGGGTGAGAACCGTGTTCTTCACGGGCTTCTCTATTTGATTTTCGCAGCTACTGGGAAAGGAGAACTGCTGATAACAGATGCAGTGCTGGCTACCTACTTTGGCTTCCAGCATTTTAGCAGAGAATGATTCTTTTTCTCTTGTGTCATTAATGCAAGCACGCGCGAAATGCAAGTCCGAAAAAGAGATGGCTCGTTGGAGCCGATGTTTTTTGACAAAGTGCTTCGCAGATCTCGCTCCTCGCAACTGATCTGCCAGGCGCGAGCGCGGTCGAGGTGGCCCGACAAACAATTGCGGGCATACGAGAAGGAATCTCGACCTCTGAATTGGATGGACTCGCCGCCTCGAGCTGTGCGGCGTTGGCCTCGTACCACCCTGACTATGCACTGCTCGGTGGCAGAATCGCGCTAGTGACCTCCAAAAAAGTTGTCCGCCACGTTCCGGGACGCGATGGACCGTCTGCGCCTATCGCTGGTGCCCAGCTTTTCGGTGTTTGTCGACAAGCACCAGGCCGCTTTAAACGAGACAGTTATGCCCGAAAGAGACCTCAATTTCGACTACTTCGGAATCAGCACGCTCAAGCAAGGCTACCTTCTCAGAGACGCCGACGACAAGATTTGCGAGACGCCGCAATACTTGTACATGCGAATCGCGGTGGCGCTTCACCACAGCCCGGAAGAAAGCACAGACAGCGTCCTGCGCAAGATCCAGAGACCTACAATCTCTTAAGTGCTGGCCTGTACAGCCATGCTTCGCCAACTATGTTCAACGCCGGCCTGCGCCGGAACCAGCAGCTGGCTTCGTGTTTCCTGTTGCCGGTTCGAGAAGACAGTCTCACAGGGATCTTCGAAACCGTGAAGGACTGCGCTGTCATTTCAAAACACGCAGGAGGTATTGGGTTGTACATCGGCAACGTGCGAGCAGGCAGGCAGAAGATCTACGGGACGGGGGCAGGAGCGGGGGGTTGTACCTCTCGCCGCGTTCTCAATGAAGCCTCACGTTTTGCGGATCAGAGTGGGCGCAGGAAAGGAGCTTTTGCTGTGTACATGCCTCCGTGGCACAAGGACATCTTCGATTTCTTGCACTTGCGCCAGAATACAGGTGCGGCGGAAACGAGAGCACGGATCTGTTTACAGCGCTGATGATACCAGATCTCTTTATGCAACGAGTGCGCGATGACGGTGACTTCACGTTGTTTTGTCCGACCGAGGTGCCGGGACTAGATGAGTGCTGGGGCAAGTTCTGGGAGTCTCGGTACACCCACGCCGAGAAAACACAACAGGGCCAAAAAGTGAAGGCCAGGCACCTATGGTCTGCCATCTTAAAAGCCCAGATTGAGACTGGCACGCCGTACATCATTTATCGAGACCATGCCAACGCGAAAAGCAATCAACAGCATACTGGAGTTATTCAGAATTCAAATTTATGCGCGGAGATCATGGAAGTGAGCTCGTCCGAAGAGACAGCCGTCTGTAACCTCGCGTCGCTGTGTCTGCCCCGTTTTGTCACAGAGGACAAGAAAATCGACATCAGCCTCCTCCACTCTGTCACGCGCAGTGCGTGCGCAATCTAGATCGCATCATCGACTAACCACCTACCCCGTCCCCGAGGCTAAAATGTCAAACTTGGAGCACAGGCCAGTTGGATTGGGCATCTGCGGCCTGGCAGACCTGTTCATGATCTTGGGACTTGGTTTTGAGAGCCCCGAAGCCGCCGCTCTGAATGACCGTGTAATGCGCGAGATCTACTTTGCCGCGATCACTGCCAGCGTAGATCTCGCGAAAGAAAAGGGACAATACCCGGAGTTCGAGGGCAGCCCCGCCTCGCAGGGCAAGCTGCAGCCGGACCTCTGGGGCGTGGAGCTGAAGTCAGAGCGATGGAGTAGGCTGAAGGCAGACATGAAGACACATGGTCTCAGAAACTCGTTGGTGGTCGCGCTTATGCCAACGGCGTCCACGAGTCAGATACTCGGAGTGAACGAGAGTTTTGAACCGGTCTATAGCAATTTAATGGTCAGGCGGACACTGGCCGGGGAACACGCTATACTCAACCGGTACTTGGTCAAGGCGCTTGAACAAAGAGGCCTCTGGACCCCAGCGGTCAGAGCGCAGCTCCTGGCAAACGACGGCTCTGTCCAGAACATCGCGACCATACCAGATGACGTAAAGCAAGTCTTCAAGACTGTCTTTGAAGTGCCCATGAAGACACAGCTGCAGCTATCCGCCGGGCGCGGGCCTTACGTGTGCCAGTCCCAGAGCCTCAACGTGTTTTTCGAAAACGTGACCGAGCGCAAACTGTCTAGTAGTCATTTCTATGCCTGGGAACTAGGCCTAAAGACCGGGTGTTACTACCTTCGAACCAAGGCAGCCACTAGTGCCAAGCAGTCGTGTACCGGTGATGTGTGTGTCATGTGTACAGTTTAATTAAACCAAGATCTACTGACAAGTCCATGGCACTGGCGCCGCCCTCGCTGTTTTCATCACCGGACAGAGACACGCCAAAAGCTTCCTTTTCTGAGAGGTCTTGGTCCGGGTAGCCCATTCCATCAGCTTGTTTGCGAAGTTGCAAAACGCGCCAAGAAAGTGTAACCTTCTCACCCTTGCTGCAGAGCGCTGTAGCAGCAACAACGCATCGGACCACGTCGCCCTTCTGCAAGGTGGAAACATCCCCGCCTCCGAGGAACCGAGCTCCCGTGACGGTGACGGTCAGACGAGGCGCCCAGGCGCGGTCCGACTTTTGCGAAGTGCGCAGGCGCGTACAGGGCTGGTAGCAGCATCTGACCTGCTCGTCGCTCTTTGCCATCGGGCCCGCCCTCTTCATCGTAGGAACAATTTTGTCGCGCTGTTCCACCACGACGTCGGCAACCTTTTCGTCGATTGAACGCAGCACCTTGAACGCCTGCAGCACTTCGCCATACTGTTGCGCGTGCTTGAAGTCGAGGTCAATGGTGGTCTTGGCTGACTTGTTGCCTTGGTCGTACGTCGAGGGGTCCCAACTCAGCTGAAGCGCGGGCAGAACCAGCGTCAGAGCTCTTTTCGCCGTAGCACAAATTTGAAAATATGCTCCCATACGCAGTTCTGGGCACGTCCGACAGGCGGAGCTTTTTCGGGTCGGCGGCCGGGTCAAAGGCCCTGACCTGGTTGTTGTCTAAGACGAGGGACATTGGTTGAATTCTGGCCTGGATCTCTCTCTCTCTCTCTCTTTAAAGGGATATACACGCGACTTCTTTTAAATCTCAAACTTTAAATGGCGGCCGTTTGAAACCCGAAAAAAAGGAAACGGAAATAAACGCGACGATTACTCAGCCAAAAAATGAGCTACCGCTTTCTGTGGAGGTCGCATTCTAGCGGCACAGCTTTCCGTCGGGCACTGGACTCGCTGAGCCCGCTGCTGCTGGAGGCTCGTGTCGAAGCGACCGTCGACAAGATCGTCTTGTGCAGTGCGGCCGATGGACTGGTTGCTCAGTTTGTGGTACCCTTTTTGGGCGCCGCTAACGGCGACTATGTCTCGCTTAGTGGCAACTCGTCCAAATGCGTGTTTTCGCTCGATCTGAAAGAAATCCAGTGCTGGCTGAGCACGTTTCGCGAGGGCATGACACTCGAGCTGTCAGTCGCGCTCGACAACAGGCTCTGTGTGAAATTTTACAACGAAGCCAAATCTTTCGAACATTACAGCGACCTGACCTCGCTGCTCGTGTCCCAAGAAGCGGCGTTCCTACCGACGACCGAGTGGACTGATGTCGACCGTCTAGTTGAAGTTAGCGGCCCTGCCCTTAATGCCGTGGTGCGCCATCATTCCAAGAGCAATTCGCACTGCCGTCTGTTCGTGGAAGGGGACAGGCTCTGTACCGAGTCCTCGCTGAGGGCAGTGGACGCGAGTCGGCTGGCACGCACCAGCCTTGGCGGCATCGCTCTGCTGGTAGAGGACAAGGAGTCGCTCTTGCGCTCGGACCTGTCGAAGACACCTACCGAGGCCGGCGACTGTGTCTACTCACTTGAAACGCTGAAGAAGGTACTTAAAAGTTGCGCATTTCAGGAGAAAAAGACTGGTCGAGTCTTGGTCGGCGCTGCGCCGAATGTGCTGCACCTCGTCTTCAAACGGGAAGGCGGTCCATGGCTCAAGTATGCTATTCTGGCAGACTCCGAGGGACCGCCGCCTCCCCTGCCTGCGCTGGCGCCCCTCGCCCTGACCACCGACGGCGCCGCCGAGGAGGAAGAACAGCGCAGGGTGGTCATCAAGCGCAAGAAGAAGAACACGAAGCGGAAGAGAGACGAATCCCAGGCAGGCGCTTGAGCCTTCTCAGCATGTACTTTTTACCAGCGAGCTTACTAATAAACGTCTTTTGCGTTTCCTTTCTGTGCACCGGCACGTACCAATTGACTACCCGGCCCACGGCCCTGAAAGCCGAGATGTCCAGAGGTCCTCCGTAATCCACAAGCTCATGGCGCGGCGGCGCCGGTTGAACTAGCTGCTTGTGCAGATTGACTCTTAGAAACGAGTGCAAGAGGTCCATTGATCGTGAACGGATCGTCTCGGCAATCCCATATTCCGCGAAGGCCGCTGCACAACCGATACTACAAAAATGACCCCAGACGAACAGCTCTTCGTCTGCGTGGGCTATCGGCAAGCCATACCACTTGCCGTCATCCCGCGCGCAGCCGTAGGAACAGTGCAGACACTTGCCCTTGTAAACTTCGGTGCCCTCCATCTTTTTTGTGTGTGTCACTGGTGACTCCTCCTTTTCCCTTGTGTTTCAAATCTTGAATCTTAAACGCTCGCGGTTCAAAGATCTGTTTCATTTCTTTCTCGCTAGCCGGCCGTCATTTTTGTACATGTCACACTGCGAACACGTCTGGACCTTCAGCTTAGCAACAACCGGTACGTACTGCTCCAAGTGTGGCCTGGTCAAGACAGAGCACGAGCTGTACACGTCGCAATGCTGGCTAGTCAACGGCCAGATGCCCCGAGAGCAATCGGCCCCTCCCAGACATGTCGGCTACACGAGACTGAGCAGGTTCAGACAGATCACGCGCGAGACATTCAACCTGCGAGGTGTGAATCAGTCTGCGTCGTGTGTCAGCCCGGCCTTGTTAGCACAGGCGAGGCGCCTGGTCCACAAGTGGCGGGCACAGAGCCCGACGCCCGCTCGCCTCGCGTACATCTGGCGCCGAGAGAAGCTAGGCCCTTTAACCATCGACAAGGCCAGCCAGCTGTGCCACCTGCTCGGCTGCGGCCGGGGCCGGCGGGAGCCGAGCCAAGAGACGCTAGAGGAGTTGCAACGCCTCTTCAAAAAAGTCGACGCCTGCTGGCCCAGAGTGCTGAAGAAGCTGAGGGAGCGGTATGGGTGGGAGAGAAGATGTTTCGTGAGCTATCAGACGTTGTTGAGGGCTTTCCTGCTGCTGCTGGGCGAGGAAGAGCTAGCGGCACAAGTGCCAGAGCTGAAGCAGTTAGAGAGCCGCCACCGCGCCAACGCCATGTTCGCTCTGGTGTGCGAAGAACAGGCTGGGTTTCATCCCTTGACTGGTTCACTGAACGGCAGCGGCCTCGCGCGCCCGCTCGCGAGCCATCTTTTGTCTGGCCCGCACGCCAAGAAGAAGAAAAAGAAAAAGAAAAAAAAGAAAAAGACGCCGGCCGTGGGTGTTGTGGCTATTGCTGAAAAAACAAATCTTGTATCATCTAGTCATTAAAGAGGAAGAAGACCATGGTGAAATGGGTGCGAGTGGCCGGCTTGGCGCGGAGCCCAGCCACCTCAAAGTGGTAACCATGAGCGATGCCCCGCCCCAGCAGGTGGTTGACGCCTTTAACAACACCACACTACAAGAAATCCGTGACGGCCAGAAGCCGGTGCCGGTCTGGGAACGCCTGCCGCTCAAGACGAAAATGAGCCCGCAGGAGTGGGCGGACCTACGAGACAACTTTGTGGCCGCGCTGGATCTCCTCCGTTCTTACCGGGACGAGGTGCTGGACAGGGCGCACCTGTACTCGCTCGGGGTCGACCCCGCCCGTCACGCCGCCTCGCCTGTTCTGGCCCAGGTCATCAAGTCGCGCAAGGGCCACTGGAGCGAATTCATGGTGAAAGAAGACGGAGAGCTCGATGACGTCCTGTACGCGTACAAACGGTTCAAGGACAGCGGGCTGGACAAGGAAAACATGGTTTCGTGCCATCACGCGGGCAAAGTGGACTTTGTCATTGTAGAGAAGCCAGGGGGTGGCCTGCTGTTCCCTAGCAGCTCCGCCGACCTGGCCAAGGGCAGAAACACGACCCTTCGCAAGCTCCTCTTCGGTGACGAGGACGGCTGGGTGAAGCTGGGGTTACCAAATCTCAGCGCCGGGCCGTTCACCAAGTGTCTGCTTGCTTATTGCATGACCTTTCTGCGGCTCCGCAAAGACGTGGACCAGTTTGTGAGTTTCATAAACGACCTGGTCGACGCTACCAAGCCCAACCTCTCCGCGAGAGGACAAGACTACGGCCTTTTCCGGAGCAACTGGTTGATCCTAGCCACCCAGCGACAGAGCCAGAAGGGCAAGGAACAGCCCTCGCGCTGTGTCTGGGGCGAGGACTTCGTGGTCAAGTGGTTTACGGAAGGGACGCTTTTTCGTGACAGGGACGCGAGTTCGGAAGGAGTTCAGCAGACCGGCAAGAAATTGATGAAGAACCTCAAGAAGAGGCACGTGCTCTACTTGGACCCCTGGTGCGCGTTCTTGGACGAGCTCTACCGAGCCATGCTCGCGGAGGCAGATTGCTTCGAGGACCCGGAAGCCAAGCGCGCCAACGACGGCCCCTTTGCGCCCAGCGAGAGACACCCGCTGTGGGCCCTGCAGTCCTTTCTGTTGCTGTCTATCCTCGGGTGCAGAATGTCCGAGCTGTGGCGCTTTAGCGAATTTGGCCCGGTGGAGGACGACCAGTATATGACGTTTACGGAGATTGGCCGCCAAAAGCATGTCTTGCAAGCACCGGGCGGCGAAAAAAGGCGCAGACCCCCTCAAAGACCCGGACGACCAGAGCGATTACCAAGACTCTATCTATGTCGGCAAACCCATCGCCCTGCCCACGGCCTCGGCGACCGGTGTACTGAGGATCTGGCGCCACCTGATCTTTGGCACAGAGAACCATTTTAAGCACCGGGCCAAGATGGCGCCGGCGCTAGCATGCTGCTGAAAGGCGACAGGCCCAAGTCCGATTACTTGAGCTGGACCTCGCACCGGGCAGAGATCCTGGCGGAAGAGGACGATCAGCCCATTGCCATGCCACCGGCGAAGAAGATGAAGGTCAGCACGCTGCCGTGGATGCAGAGTCTGGTGGTTGCGGGCCACAAGAAGAACATCGACAGGCCCAGCCAAGTGATGCCCAACAGCGAAGTGGGCGCGGCCCTGAAAGGTGGCGGCTTTAAGAATACGTTCGAAGACCTGACACACCTCTACCAAGAGCGCTCCAAGAGCGAGTTCCGCATTAGCCGCCCTCACCTGCTGCGAGCCATCTACGCCAATGTGGCCTGGGAGCTCTACGGAAACCATTCGCTCGTGGCCCGGCCGGTGTTTTTTAGCCGGGTTTTGGGCACACGCTCGAGTACGAAAACAAGGACGAAGGACTCAGCAATCTCAAGACGCAGATGTTTTATCGACAAGGTGAAAGTGATGAGCAAGGCGGCGCCGTCCCTGCACGAGCCGGACTTGGTGAAGATTGTGCAAGCCATTGTGCAACAGGGCGAAAAGCTGGCCTCGGACTACGCACGGGTCCTGGGTGACTTGAAATACGTCATCCCGCCCACGCTTAAACAGCTGCCCCGCGAGACCAGAGCCGAACGGTTACGCCGACAAGCCGTAGAATTTTTCGCGGCAAATTTGCAGCACCATGCCGAAGAACTGCGCCGGCCCAGTTTTTGGCGCGGAACGCTCGATTCCATTTTTTCCGTGAAGGCTTCCTACCGCTTCGCTAGTCATGCCGCTGCGGCCCTTGATACGGCTGATCCTACACCAGCCGCTCGGATCACGCGGTTTATGCAATTGTGCTAAGAGTTTCAAGAATTAAAAGCTCATAATTCGACTTTTATTGAAGGTCGAAAGTGAAAAGCAAGCAAGGTCGAATCCCTTGCAAATTTTTTTACCGCGCCGCTAATTACGATGAACCGCGACAAACCATGCCGAGTGGCACCTGACGGGAAAATTTCGCTGATCGATTTTGCCGGGAAAACGTTTCCTTTTTTGACTCCTAGCCGTTGCGCGGAACGAATTCGCAGGCACCTTGAGCTACACCCCTATCGCGTAACCAACGGTCACATTTCGAAATTCAAATTCCCGAAACAGCGCGGCCAGCGCTGTGGCACGTGGGTCTGCGCGCCCGAAATAGCAGTCGAGGTCATGGGCCAGTTCGCGACTGACTGGGGCACCCGCTCACGGCGGCGGGCACCGGCTGGGGTCAGTGACCAGCCCCTTGTACCAAGCGTCGCCGCTGTCGTGAGCGATCTGCAATGCGTCCGCGACGGATTTGCAGTTCTTGGACAGCTCGCTCCAGACACAACAAGCGCGTTCCAGCCTGGACTGGACGAGACAGTTGGTGCAGTTGCGTTACCGAAGAAGAGACAATGCCTCCTTTCGAGCTCCTGACCCCTGTTCTGACTTACGAAGAACAGGACAGGCAAGAAGAAAATGAACTTGGCAGCTTCCCAGAGCATTTCGCTTTTTAATTAAAAAGATTGGTAGAAGAAAATTTAAAAATCCGTAATGTACAGCGCCTTGTTAAAACGAGGCAGAAAACGGGCCGCTGTCTCTTCGGCTCCCGCCAGCCACAGGTAAGTTGTCCACTTGCCAGCTTCCACCACCGGCCAGCCCGCGTCCTCGTATGCTTGCCGGAAGCGGTAAGCCGGTATATAGGCCACGGCTATGACTGGTTCACGGGTGGTCTTGGGCACAGGGAAAGACGTCCGCCCCATGCGTCGACAGGCGGCAAAGGGCGTGATCAGACGGTGGCGGTTGTGATACACAAAGCAGTAGTTGCAGTAGCCTTCGAGAGTTTTTCTCTGGCAGCAGTCGAAGCAGGTGTGCGCGCTCTTGCGCACCACGTCGCTGATGAGGCGCGGCAGCGACTTGGCGTTGAAGTTGAAGGTAGTGTTCAGGAACTTGTGCAAACCGGCCAGCTCTCCGTTCTGCACTTTGCGCCGTTTCCACCGGCCGCGCGCAAACCGGTCCGTGTGCGTTTTAAGGTAACGGATCGTGTGCGCGACCTCTCCGACTCGGAGGTAAGACAGCACTTCTACCAGAAGATCAGCCGGCAGCGCGGCTAGTAGCATCTGGCCCTTTCTCTCTTTGAATATACAGGCCAGAACTTTTGTTTTTTTTAGAAGACTGCTAACGGCGGCACGTAGTCGTCGTCGTCATTGCCATCAATGGGCGGCGCGAGCGCTTTGACTGTCGTGCCCGCGTTGTTGTACACGAACTTGGACTTGAACGGCGCAGGCTGTAGCTGGTTCTGCTGCGCAAACCGCTCTGCCGCCAACTTCTCGGCGTCTCGGGTTTGCTGGTCCAGCTTCTGGAGGATCTCCTTGTCTCGTTGGGCCATGGTCTTCGCGTCCTTTTTGAGGCGCTGTCTCGCGCGGTCGCCGTAAAACAGCATTCTTTGCATCATTTCACGCTCTTGGCGCGACATGCCCTTGAGCGAAGACGGCAGCCAGCTCGGCGCGCGGTACGCCAGCTGTTTGAGGCGCTCCTGCTTCTGGATGTCTGCGCGGCTTGGCGGCTTGGGCGGGTCGGGTCCGCGCAAAATCACTTCGCCGTCCGGCAACGAAGCGGGCGCAAGCCAGCTTTTGTAGTTGTATTCTAACCGGTCGATGTGCTCGTGATACACCATTGCAGCATGCCGTGTCCCGACGTTGCGCTCATCCGTGCATTGGGCAAAGTGAGCCAAGAACTCCTTTTTCGGGAAGAGCTGTCCGTAGTTTTCCCATAGGTTGGTTAATGTCCGCTGCACTTTCGAGTTGAACATGATGCAATGACTGTCTGTTCGCGCATAATCCTACTAGCACAATCTTTGCCATGTGCATGTAGAGGCAGAAAGAGAGTGACGGGCTCACGGAGTTGCGCCCAGTCAGGTACTGCACCGCAATGAACATCGTGATGTTGTAGTGGCGGTACGTCCCGAAGAAGTTCTGCATCCTGAAGAGAACATGAAAATACAAGAAAAGAAATAAATGGGTGGTCTTACCATCGGTCTGTGCTGTCAATGATGCCGACCAAGTCATCAAACACAATGAAGCTCGGCTCCAGGTACTTATTCTCGAGGTATCTGCGCTTGAGATTTTCGACGTAGTTCTGCAGGATGTCCATCCTGAACCCTTCGTAGATCTTGCAGTGCTGCTCGCTCGCAAAATGAAAAGAAAAGCTATTCTTGAACTTGGTGCGAACCATGATCAGGCCGTACTGGAACGGGTCCTTCTTGCGTGCGCACAGGCTGTACAAGAGCCATTCAGGAAATGGGTCTTGCCTCGTTCCGATTTTCCGACTAGCACGAACAGCTGCCCGCTCCCTTTTCGCGCGGGTAGAAGACTTCGATGTTCCGCTTGAACTCGGTCGGCTGCAGCTGCTCTGCTGGTTGCTGCTGCTTCTTCTTCTTCTTCTTGCCCTTGTCTCTCTGCTTGTCGACATAGTCAAGTATCTTCTCCTCGATTGTCTTCTCGCCCAGCTGCTGTTCCGGCTCCGGCAGCCGTTCGACCGGGCCTTCCGGCTGCTGCTGCTGCTGCATCATTTTTTTAAAACTTCTCGCCGAATATTAAAAAAAACGATATGCCGCTAGTCTTGAGTGACAGGACGCGCTTGCTAGTCGACCAAGCCGAACCGGCGAAGGCCGTGGTAAAGGCAGCGCTCAACAAGGCCAAGAAGAAGCCGGCCAAGAAGAAACCCGTTGTCAGTAAGAAGAAGTAGCAGGTTTTTTTTATTTTCACCGCCAGACAGTTTGATAAAAAAAGAAAAAATGAAGCCCTGGCGCAAGAGGCACGCCGGCCGTGCTTTTACCAGCGATGCGCCTGTTTCCTTCAAGAAGCAGCGCACGGGCTTTGTGGGCGGCGGGTCGGCCGAGATGGCGGCCAAGACCAGGGAAATCATGAAATATGCCAACCCGCTGCTCTTGGCCGTGCTGGATGCAGTCGCGCCTGCTGCCGGCACGGGCTCGCCAATCCCCACCGCTCCGCCGCTGTCGGCGACTGGCACAGGCTCGTCAATCCCCACCGCCCCGCCGCTGTCGACGACCGGCACGGGCGCATCCATCCCCGCCGCCCCGCCGCTGCCGGCTGACATGGACGCGAAGGCAGACACGAAAGCCGCCGCTGGCGCATCGGCGCTGGACTCCGTTGACTCGGAACAAAAGCTGTGGGAGTTGGCGTCCACCATGTCTGGTCGTTCAATCGAGGATCTGAAAAAGGAAAAGGCAACAAGTGCGATGCATGCGAAGTACGAAGAGCTGCGCCAAAAACGAGATGACGGGGTCATAACAAAAGAGGAGTATTCCAAGCAGTTTAGAGCGGCGTTCAAGGCATGGAGGAAAAAGATCATCGAGGCGGCTTCGGACCCAACAGAGGCGCTGATGCAGTCCATCAAGGCCGGCAAAACGCTCAAGAAAGTCGACCAGCCAGCGAAAAAGGCGGCGCCGGCAGACCCACAAGATGCGATTAATCAAGCCATCAAGGCGGGCGGTAAGCTCAAGAAAGTCGACGCGGCGGCGCATGCGGCCGCCAAACAAGCAGCCGAAGAGAAAGAAAAAGCAGAAAAGCCCACGATGCTGGACCAGCTCAAGAAGGGTGCACGCTCAAGAAAGCCGACCTGAAGACACAAGAAGCTATACACCAAGTAGCAGCGTACCAAGCGAACAAGACTCCCAAACAAGAAGAGAAACTGAGGGCCTGGTCACACAAGCTGGGCGAAGCGATAACCGAGCTCGAGGCGCAGATTAAGAAAGAGGAAGACCTTCACGGCAAGTCGGACGAGACAGAAGCCATAAGAAAGAAAAAGGCCAGGCTGGTGGCCAGGAAGAATATCATAGAAGAGGGGCTCAAATGATTTTTTTTCCTGTCACCATCATTAAACAAATACCGATGTTTGCTCCAAACTGTCCGTGGATCAGCACCCGGCCGGTAGTAGCGGGCAATTCTCACAAGAGGCCGGCCTGGCTGGATGAATCGCCTATGCCAAAGCGGCTCAAGCGGCCGGAAACCCAGGGCCCCGTGGCCGTCTCTGCCAAGGCCCGCGCCTCATGCACTACGCAAATCCTAACCTCGGCGCGGCCATGCAGCTGCTGGAGCCGGTGGAGGCGGCGCCGGCAATGGCAGTGCCGCAAAGACAGAAGAAGCGAAGGGGCCGAAGGCTGTAGAACAAAAAAGAAGGAGGAGGAGCCGAAGGCCGCAGAAACAAAAGAGAAGGAAGAGGGGCCGAAGGCCACAGAACACGACAAGGAGAAGACAGAGGAGACGGAAGAGGGGCCGAAGGCTGCAGAGAAGGCCGACGAGCCAGAGAAGATGGAAGAAGACGAGGAGGGGGGAGAGGAAGACGAATCAGGTGTGACTGAGGAGGAAGAGCACGAGCCCGAGAAGGCAAAGGAGGACGAAGAGCCAGAGACGAAGGAAGAGGACAAGGAGCCTCCAAAGGCAGCGGAGACGAAGGAAGAGGGCCCGAAAGAGAGCGAGGACGGCCAAGTGGAGGAGGGCGAGGAAGAAGACGAGCCGCCCCCTCCTCCCACCAAGAAGCCCACGGCGGCCGCAACAAAGCCGCACAAGAGCATGCCGCCGTACGTTACGCCACAAACCAGGACCGACGCGGCTGCTCTCCTTCAGGCTACCAAGGACACGCACATCGGCTCGTTTTTTGCAAACCTGCTGGGCGGATCGGACCCGTTTACCAAATGGAAAGACAAACTGCTCGAGCCCACGGCCGACGTCCTGGATCCTAGCCCGGCACTAAACCTTGCTCTCTCCCGGCTGCAAGTAGCACTCAACGACTCCAGCCTGACCCGATCGACGTGGCAGTGGCGATGCACCAGGCCACGGAGCTGTACGAAGACGAAAAACACGAATATGAAGTGGCTAAGTTAGGCGCAGAGGCCGCAGCCTTTCTCAAGCAGGCAGACCAACAAAAGAAGTTAGCCGAAGCGGAGGCCAAGAAAGTAGAAGCCAAGAAAAAGCTCAACGAGTCCACCAAGGAGAAGCTAGACACTGAGGGAGACTTGTTGGAAACCACCACCCAAGCCGCCAAGCAAGAGGCAGAGGCCAAGGTCCAAAGAGAAAAGGCCAAGGAGGAAATTGCAAATCTGGACAAATTGACGGCAAAGGCAGCACAGGACGCCAAGGAAATGAGCGAGCTCAAGAGTAAAGTAGCTACGAAGGCCAACGCCGCCAAGCTACAGGAGGCCAAGAGTGCGATGCTTGCCCAGATTGACGCGGCCGAGAGCAAGTTCGCAGAGGCGGAACAAAAGGGGATAATGTCCAAACAACAATTGGCACAAAAACAGAAAGAGCTGGCCAAACACAAGCAACAGGTCCTGACTATCAAGGTCGGAAAGGCGCTCGGCGCCAACAAGGTCGCCAATGCGCTGGGCACGATCGCGGCTGTCGGTGGAGGGGTCGGCAGCTTGATCGGTGCTCTTGTTGGTGGCTCTGCCGACGTGGTCGGCACTACGATCGGTAGCGCAGCCAACAGCGCCGCGCCTGGCTTGGGGGTGGTGTAGGCAACTTGGCGATAGGCGTGGGCAGCGTAGCAGGCGAAGGAGGCAAAATACTCGGGGGTGCAGGAATGAAACTCATAGAGGGCGTAGGTGGCCTAGCACTCGGCACGGGCAAGCTTCTGCTGACAGCAGGAACCGTGACAACGGGCACGGTGCAGGCCTCCTGTCACACGCCATAGCTAGCGACACGGGCCATGTGCCGCAGATCGAGTGGTCACCAGAGGCTAAAGCCGAAGTGGCACAGGAGTTCAAGTACGGCAATATCAGTCAGCTTGTCGGCCCAAATGCCACTGCCACGGACGCGGCACAGTGGATCTTGCGCGCCTTGCCTGACAACCTCACGGAGTTCCAGCAACAGAGGGCCAAGAGACTCGAGTTGGCTATCAACCAAAAAGACAGCGAAGAAATGCTGGCGGCATTGAGCGATCTCAAGGCCGTCCTCGACGCGGACCAGATCGCGCACGCGTTCAAGGGCACTCACTGAAAAAAAAATAAACTGACGGCTTGTAAAAACAAGAAGAGGAAAAATGCAACACCTGGCTTTTTTTGACCCGACCTTGGCCCTGGCCCTGGGCAAAGTCAACGAGGAACAGTCACGCGTCGCAGGCAGAAACGCCGACGACAAGAGGACGCCGAAAAAAGGCCATCGAGGTCCTGCAGACTACCGTGGCCGAAGCGCCCATCGAGAAAGTGTTCAAGCAGCCGGCCATCGCCGATGCCACCATCTTGCTAGAAGTGACACCCGAACAAGCCGCCCGCTGCGAACAGCAGCTGATTGGCGGTGGCAAATAATTAAATTTTTTTTTCTTGTCGGGTGATTGTCATATACGACCATGAGCAACCGGGGCCCTACCGTGCCGCTAGTCAACACAGGCGAAGAAAAGGCGGCCGCCGCCCAGGCCAACCAAGTCGAGCATGGTACCGAGACCCGGCCGATCATCCAGACCGACTCGCTCGCTACCAGCTCGATCATCTATTCGGCCCTGTCCGCCGCGGGCACGGGCCTCGATGAAGCCAAATTCCCTGTTATCAGCCAGATGAAGACGGTGGCCCAGCGCCTGTCGCAGAACTCGCTGGCTCCTTTGGTATCTATCAGGGAGCGGTCCTGCTCGTCGGCACGCCGAAGGAGATCACTGGCGTGTACGGAGAGCTTTCTGCAAGAGCAACTGCTGCGCAGCGCACAACGCAGAGCATGGGACGCAAACAACACCAACATGCTACCTGGCTCGTAGAGTTGCGTCGAACCTACGGAAATTCCTGGGAGGGCTGCATGCAAGTGGCAGGTTTCGTGGAGCAGTACCAAGCGGCCAAGATCAGAGACGAACAGTGGGCGGATCCCTGCTGTGTCTTCTCTTGATCGCGAGAACGGCTCCGTGCGAGGCTGGAACACCATCCACAAGGCTGGCAATGCCAACATCTTTGAGTAGCTTAAAAATGAATCTTGGGGCGTTGTTAGCTTAAAAGAGCGATCATCATGACAGACCCTTTCGCCAACTTAGAGCCGCCGCTCGAGACAAAGATCGAACAGCCGGCCGCTGTTGGACCTCTCCCCCCTCCTCCGGCCAAGCGGCGCCGGACGGCAGGCCCTTCTCAGGCGAGCCTGGCACGGCGTCTGGGGGTCGCGCCGGCAGTCGAAGACCCCGTGCTGCGCGATGACCCCAACTACCGGCTCTTGTGCGCCTATGGTCGCAGTGCCCTCATTGGACCTAAGCTCAAGAAGGCACACATCAACTGCGACCCAAAGACTCTGCGCAGGCTGCCGAGACAGAAGCTGCCGCTGTTGTTGGACGAAGTCGAGGAAGTGCTGGAAGGTGAACTGTCGGCGAGCTGGCGGACGCCGTGCTCAAGCAAGGGCTCGTGTGCCTCGAAAACCTGGTAGCGAACCGTCGCGTTACCAAATCGCGGCACGACCGAGGCCTGCTTTGCCAATGACCGGTGGTGCTTCTTGCTCGAGCGGGCCAAGCTGCGCGCGGGCATCGGGCTGCAGCGCCTGGACCCTATGACTGAACTGGCTCTGCTGACGGCACAAACGGCTGCCATCACTCATGCCAAGAACACAATGTTCGTAGCACAGCCGAGCCAAGCTACAAATCTGGACGCACCCGCGCCAGAGGAAGAAAAGAAGAAGAGCAGTTAAATAATAATTAAAAAATTTAATTTTGCTGTGTGCCCATTAAACATCTCTCCAGAAAGGAAAATGTCCGAGGTCGTGAACGATCTGTTCTCGCTTGAAAACTTTGCCCGGTCAGGCGCGGCGGCCGCTTTTGCCTATGTGGCCGCCCCGGTCGTCATTCAGGGCCCTGCCGTCTTCAACCTCTCGGCCGTGCCCGGCCTGAGTGGTGTCATGGTCAGCAAGAGCACCGGCCTGGCTGTCGTGGCCTTTGTGACTGCCACTGCTATTGACCTCATTCAAAGTAGGTCCTTAACCGCACCAAGGAGGGCCGCCTGGCCTCTTACCCTAGCTTGGCCGTGCACGTGGCCGGGGAGGTCTGCTGTTTGCCATGCTACCCAGGCTTATGGGCCGCGGTCAGATTGGGATGGTAGGCGACAACGACGCTGCCAAGCAACTGTTCTTGATCGGTGCACTTTCGGAAGTTTTTAGTCAGTACTTCTACGAAGGCTACCTGAACCCCGCGAACCAAGGACACTACCGCTTCTAAACAAAAAAAGAATCTTGTGTAGCTAGTCTAGAGTGAACAATGCCAGTGGAGGAAGAAGCTCTGCTGGCCTGGGCTTTGATCGTTACCACCGCTATCATCGTGGTCGGCTGTGTGCGCGCCTGTTGCAAACGGTTCTTGCGTCATCCAACGATCTCGTGTGACCTCGACAAGCCGCTGCCCACACATTACGTGACGCTCGATGACCTCCTCCGGCGGCCTTACCAAGCGCCAAGCGCTGCAGAAGCTCTTTGCGGACCTGGAGACTGTGCTGGACAACTGGGGGCTGCTGTCCCTCGGCGAGAGCAAGGACCTGCGGATGCAGTGGAACTTAGGTCTTGAGCAACAAGTTGCGACCGTTGAAAAGTTCTTTTTGCCTGCCTACAAGGACGGCAAGCTCGCCGCGTACGTCCAGAGCGAAGCTGGCATCTGGTTTGAGCTGGCCGCCAAGACTCGTGCTCCGACTCCCGCCCTGCAACAGCTGCAGCAAAGATTTCTGGCCAAGCAAAGTCTGGCCAAGGACGCTCAGTTCCTGGGACAAATTGCGCAAGTCATGGAACGCATCTGCCAAGTCATTGTCTTTTAAATAAAAAACGAAAAATTTAATTTTCGTGACTTATCAAGTTTAATTAAGAAAGATGGGCAAGCGCATGCGAGAACGGCATGCCAAGAACACTGCCAAGAAGGCCGCCAAGAAGGAGGCCAAGCAAGAGGCCAAAACAGTCAAGCAAACGGCCAAGAAGCAGAAAAAGAAGAGAAAAGAGAAAATACGAAGCAAAACCTGCGCCAGATCGGCCAGACTTTTAAGGGCATCGGCAACTTTGTCGGCAAGCAGATCGACAAGGTGACCGACATCCCGAAAGACGCCATGGCCACCACTAGGCAGCTCGGCGACAACGCTGAGGGCAGCCTCAAGTCCATGGCGTTGCCCTTGGCGGTCGGTGCCGCGGCGATCGGGGCCGTGATGATCCTGAAAAAATAAAAAAAATCTTCTTTGTGCTTAATATTGTATACTGCAACGAAGATGTCTTCCGCCACCGTCGTCGTGCCCCCTGCTAGCAAGCAGCAGAAAATCGCCACCGGCAAGAGGGCGCGTAACGACCAGGAGATCTTGATTGATCCCGAGCACGCCCGTGCGATCAATGCTCGCCCTTGCTGGACGCAGACGGTCATGGCGACCGCCGCCGCGACCTCGGCGCTGAGCAACACCGCTTTTTTTAGCTTTATCCTCGAGAACAACCAGTCCGGGCGATCCACGATGCGACCCTGCGTTTCAAGATCACGTTCACGACCAGCGGCAGCCAGCCGACCGACTCGCGCGTTTTGCCTACCACTCAGTGGTTCGAGCGCATCGAGTACATCGACCGCCTAACGGGCACTGAAATTGCGCGGTACCACGGCGACATGATGCACTTGATACTCAACACGCTGTCGCAAGAGGCAATCGACCAGATCGCCGACATGGTCAACATGTGCCCCAAGACGGCAAGGTCAGCGGCCGCCAGTGGGAGAACAACGACGAGCAGTACTTCTTACTTGCCCCTGCTGCACACTTGGCTTAACGGCATGGACTTGGACCTGAGCACGCTGCGTGGCGACCTTGAAATCCGATTTTACCCAGAGGTTCGATCTTTGTGGCGGCCCAGTCGGCAGTCAACGGCCAGTCCGCGCCCGCCGTGCCTTGCACGCCAGCTTGAGCGAGATCCGCTTCATCACGGGCTGCACGCAGCTGCCGAACGGGATGCGCCTGGGCAGGAGCCCGCTGAAGCAGGGCAAGGTCGCCGAGCAGAAGTACATCGACTTTGTGCAGTACACGGCCTACGCCCAGCGCATCAAGCCTCCGACCGGTTGGCAATTGACTTGGACCAATTCTCGCACCACTCCGGCGGGCTGTTTGTCTTCATCCGCAAATCAGGCGACCAGACTTCGTACGGAGACTCGCACGACCTACTACTACCCGCAGTACACGTACGACACCACGGGCGCTTGATGACCTACGACATGTTGGGCGACGCGACGACAATCGATCTTGAAGACGTCCACGGCAGATCGCAGATGGGCGAAGGCACCCGATCGACGAGCGCTTTTTCCGCGAGGAGACGATGGGCCAGCTAGTGCGCAGCTCGTACATGAAGTCCAACGGCGTGTACCTGATCCCGTTTCAGCAACGACCCCAAGGCCATGTTAGACGGAGTCATGGACGGCTACAAGACCTTTGTCGGCAACCGCGAGCGCTTGGTGATCAACACCGGCCCCGCGCCGCGCGCCACAGCCATCACGTACAAGTACGGGCCCTTCTACGCCAACGGCGCGACCTTTGCCGCGTCCGACACCAACCGCCTGATCGTGGACTTCAGGGAGTGACGGTGGCTATCCTCGATATCGACTCTGGCCTCACGTTTGCCAGAATTACCGACCGGCGCTACACTTCGCCCGCCACGGCCGCGCTGACGAACCTCAACACCGTGCTGGCTAGCTCGAGCTGGCTGCGCGCTTGCGGAGTCAAGATCAAGTTCAGCAACACACGAGCTGGCGCGTCCAACACGGTCGACTGGGAGGTCAATGCGGCGATGGAGTACACCGCGTCCGTCACGGACCTGAACGACCAGCCCATCATCTGGTCCCGCGGCGACGTTCACCAGCTGAAGCTGAAGTTCCAGCAGGCGCCTGACGACACAGGGCCCGCTTACAACGCCCAAGAAGAAATGGTTGTCACCGCCGTCACGTTCGGGCAAGCGCGGAGTCATTGACGGCCTGTACGATATTACGATTTACTCCGCCTATTTCAAGTACTTGCACGAAAGCAATGGTAGCCTGGAGGTGGCCTCGGTTTAGAAAAATTCTTAGACTTTATGTATTTAAATTAAAGAGCGTGAGTGAAAATGGACCTGTTCGTGGTGGCAATCATCGCCGTCTTAGTGATCGGGGTGGCCGGGTGTGTTATTATCCTGTACTTTCCAGTGAGGTGTCCGGACGAGAGAGTGGTGGCACCGGCCGTCCCAGACGTTTAAGGTTTTTAATCAGAGGAAAAAAAGAATCTTCTTGATGCCCTATTATAACAAAGGACAAGAGCAAACTAAAGATGTCTTCCAACTGCACGACTTGTGGACAAGCTACCGCCGCTGCTGCTCCCGCCAAGCCCGAGCGCAAGCCCCGCGCGCCGTCCGCGTACAACACTTTTTTCAAGGAGCAGATGGCACGCCCGAAGTCAAGGCGATGGCTCATAAAGAACGCATGGCGTACATCAGCTCGAAATGGAACCAACACAAGGCGGCTGCTCCTGCTCCTGCTTCTTCTGCGTCTGCACCCCAACAGGGATCGGCACAGGCTCAGAGCGACGCACTGCCTGCTGGCCGCCCTGCCCTCGTGCGGTCCCTCTGACCAGCGCACAGAAGGCAAGACCAAAGGCGTCACTCAAGTGATCTGACTCTGTGAGGCATTTAGTCTCGCCAGTTACATTAAAACTTTCTACGAGGTTTTGTGCCAATACTTTAGACTGAACTTTGTATTTCCCTTTAACTCGACCGGACATAGTCGGAGTAAGCGAGAAAAAGCAGCTGAACTTGAACGAGCTCTGATAGTAGAGTAGCTCCTTGGCGCCTAGTGCCAGCATCGTTGCGCCGGCTGCCGCTTGAATCAAGAGGTTGTCGGGGTTTGTGTTCGCCCTCCCGAAATTTTGGTCCTCGACCACGCACACATCGGCGTTGTGCACTTCCTCGATGGCGTGCAGGCACGCCGACAGGGACTTGGTCTTGAAGCTGTCAGTGTCGTCCTGTCTGGCTATGCTCAGCACGCTGGCATAAGCGACTGCGATGGCGTTGGTGCTGTTGTTTTTCTCGAGCACTACCACTCCAAGATTTCTCAGCCCCGGGTCGATTGACACGACTTTTTTCATTTTCTTCCCTCCTCCTCTTTGTTTTAATTACAAGACGAACTTTCTTTTTTTCACACGTCCTCATACCAAGACAAGCTCAGGTGCACGTCTGCAGTGCCGGAAGTAGTGCTGGCCGCAATGCAAAGCACTTCGCCGGGCCCGACGGCGATGTTGAGCCTGCTTAGGTCGAGACTGGCCGACGCCGAGCCCGTGGCCGACACGACGCACGCGGCCACGGCATTGCCACTAGACACCGTGACCAAGCTCGCGGAGTACTCAGTGTTGGAGGCCGTGTCGTGGTTCGCGTAGGTCGGCGCGCTGCCGAACGTGGCTTGCGTGAGCACTCGCAGGATCACGGGCTTGGTGCCAGAGACGGCCGTGGCGGTCAGCAGGGTCGGGAACAGCAGGTCGTTGTTGGGGAGGGCGCCGATCAAGCTCTTGTTGCGGATCACCAGCACGTTACTTTCGGTCGTGCCGATGGTCTGCACGTTCGTGCGCGCAAAGCTGAGGCCCAGCTGCCTCACGGGGCCTTCGACCAGGACGCCGACACTGGCAGTGCGCACCAGGCCTCCCGTGCCGGTGGTCTTGAGCCTGAACGGCAAGCTGGCGTTGCTGAGCGAAGGCGTCGTGTTGGCGCCCGCGTACTGGATCCGGTGCACTGGGACTAGCACCCCGTCCGACTGCCTCTCGACCGAGAACGTGACGGCCCCAAACCCTAGGTACTGCATCTGGATCTGAAAGATGTTGCCCTTGGCCCAGTCCTTGCGGTCCATGACGTCGTCGCCGCCCAGGCAGTTGTTCAGGTTCCAGTCTTTCTGGTCGACGTAAGTGTCGACAGTCGCGTTGCGGTGCAAGATCCGTAGCCTATTAGTTCGGTCTGGTCCTGGACATAGAAGAAGCCGTTGTTGTCGTCTCCTAAGCCAGCCATGGCCGAATTAGCCACGTTGGGCGTGGCAGGGAACAGCGCCGTGAAGCGGCAGACGAGCCCTTGCCCGCACGGTACTTGCAGCGCCTGAGCGTCTCGGCCTGTGCGGCGCCGCTGAGCGACAACAGGCCGGCGGCGGTGGTCACGGAGCCAGAGGTAGCGAACTTGCGCGAGTTCAGGGTGCCGGTGTAAGGGAAAGTCCCCTGCATTAGCGGGGTAGACTCCGCGACCTTGTGTTCGCCAAAAGCAGTGACCATGAGGAGCGGCTTGGTCTCGACCACATCTTCCAGGCGCAGGCGCTTGTTGCCGCTGAGCGTCAGCATCGTTTTTTTTTCCTCTTGCAGTACACTAGCGAGACAACATTTAATTTTTTTTAAATTCCCGAAATGAGCGGCCTGCGCAACATTTCGGAGATGAACATCCTGGTCCGCAGCAAGGACCGCGACCGGGTGCAAGGCTCGGGCGATTCGGCCGAGTTCCGGCTGTCGCTGTCGGAAGCGATCCAAGGGAAATACAAGCTCATCTGGGCGACTATCCCGAACGCGACGTACAACATCAACTCCAAGAACAACAAGCTTTACTTAAACTCCACGGCCACGGGCGATGTGACCATCACGATCCCATCACAGAATTATACGGGCGAGACTTTAGCCGACACGCTGCAGTCGCTTTTAATCAACGAGGGCTTTGTACAAGTAGGACAGACGATCGGAGTGGTTTATCTCGACACCAAGCTCAAGCTGCAGTTCACGCTGTCTGCGGCGGCAGAGTTCAACATCTACAGCAAAAGCGGCGACGACAGTGCGCATGCCGTGCTAGGCTTCCCGACTTCGGCCCAGAACGAGCTCTTTGCACTGACGTCGGGCCAGGCCACCGTCTTGCCACAAGTCGTGGCGCTGGGCCTGCCGACTTCGCTAGGCATCAAGATCAAGGAATGCTCAAGCCTGGCCTACTCGACGGGCGGCAACTACGAGGAGGTGTCGCTGACGGGCGCGGTCTCGCGCGGCACGAAAGTGCAGTCGGGCAGCCTGATCATTCCTTTCCTCGCGAGTTCGGGAGGCTACCAGTCGTCGGCGCAGGACCGGCACGACCATACGTGGTGTTTTCGACGCTGACGAAGTACTTGCACCTGCAGGTGTGCAATCCTGACACCAGGGACAAGGTAGACTTGAATGGGGCCGACTGGGAGATGCTGCTGTCGAAAGCCGGCTGCTGATCGAATGGCCGCCGGCCCAGCAATCGCACATCTTTTTTTTTTTTTAATCTTGTGGCCGCAGTTAAAAAGAACGATGGACGAGGATAAAATCCTGGCGATGCGGTCGCATTCGAGCGACAACCATGACTCGGACGACAGCGACGTCAAGCGAGAGGAAGAGAAGTGGTCTTCGAGGCACGAGCAATATTTTGCCAGCGTAGTGGACGAGTGTGCCCTGCACGCGCGCCTCAACAACTCGGCGGCTACTACTACTACAACCGTTTTCTGTTGTTTGGCTTGCTGTCTACGATCGTGCCGGCGATTTGTTCCGTTATTGTGGGAAATTTCGGCTTCAAGGCATATGAAGCGGGCCGGCGGGCTACGACTGGGTCAGCGTGACTGCCTGATCGTAGTAGCCATCGTCTCTGGCACCAACAGCTTTTTCAACTTTGGCCAGAAAGCAGAGCGCCACTTCTCCTGCGAGATCCTCTTTGAGATGGTTAAGAATGAACTGTCCGTAGAAATGGCCAAGAAGAGGCGCTTTAGATTAGCGCGGACGTGCTGCTGGTCAAGATTACCATGGCCCTGGAGAAAGTGCGTTCGAACGAGCAGGTTATACCGGGCGTGGTGCTGTGGGCGCACCGCCTGGACCGCGAGAAGCTGGCCAAAGCGCGCGCGCAGATGGTGACGAGCGGCGAACCGGTCAGGATCCACCAGAGCACGCCCGTGACGCTGGGCAGGCACTTGATCCCGATGCCTACATGACCGTGCAGACCTTGGGACACAGCTCGCAGCAGTTGGTAGCGAGGGCGGCCTTCACGAGCTCCCAGATGACATCGACCACGGCGGGATGAGCTTGTCCACGTTGTCGTCGGACACAAGTCGACGAGGACCGAAATGAGGATCTGCTTCTTCTCCTCGCCCGTATGATTAGTATAGAGAGCGAGGTACTTGACCCCGTGAACAATGAGCTGCGGCACGCTCTGCCAAGAGAAATCGCTGTAGCTGCGCTTGAGCTCGAGCGCGAGCTCGTGCGAAGTTACGGTGATGGACTCTGGCGACGAGGGCATCAGCCGCTGTTCGGTCTTACGTCTTTGCAACATAGTTAGTCTTTGTTTCTGTTTTGCGCCATAAGAAAAAAATATATCCTCTTTCCCTTTACAGTATTAAAGAGATGGCCTTGCTGAAACTGGACAACAGGCAGCTGAACGAATTATGGACACTGAAGAAAAACTGCTCGTGCCGGAAGAATCGCGGTTTTGTCTCTTTCCCATCAGGCGTCCGGACCTGTATTCATTCTATGAAGCTTCCCTGCGCTCGTTCTGGACGGCAGACGAGCTTGATCTGAGCCGGGAACAGGCCGATTTCAAGAAATTGAGCGCGGACGAGCAGCATTTTATTAAAATGGTGCTGGGCTTTTTCGCCTCGAGCGACGGCATCATCCAAGAAAACCTGGCCGCTAATTTTTTGGCCGAAGTGCAGTTCAGTGAAGCGAGACTTTTTTATTCTTACCAGATCTTTAATGAGGCCGAACACTCGCGGACCTACAGCCTGTTGATCGACACGATCATCAGCGACCAGCAAGAAAAGACAAGTTTTCAATGCGATCACGCAGGTCCCGACCGTCGCACAAAAAGCCAAGTGGGCACTGCAGTGGCTCAGCCCGGCCCGGTCTTCGTTTGCCGAGCGGCTGGTGGCGTTCGCTTGTGTGGAACTTGTCCAGTTCGCCTCTTCTTTCGCCTCCATCTTTTGGCTGAAACAAAAGCACCCGGGCCTGCTCCAGGGCTTGTGCACCAGCAACGAGTTTATTGCGCGGGACGAGACGCAGCACGGCCTGTTCGCGTGCCACTTGTACAAGCACCACGTGTCGAACAAGCTGCAGATGTCGCGCATTTTCCAGATCGTGGCGGGCTGCGTCGAAGTCGAGCGGAGGTTCATCAGCGAGTCGCTGCCGGTGGCCCTGTTGGGACTGAACGCCACGCTGATGGAACGGTACGTTGAGTTCGTGGCCGACGGCCTGCTGCAGAACTTGGGCCTGAGCGAAAAGCTGTACGGAGTGGCCAAATGCCCTCTGCCCTTCATGGAGCAGCTAGGCGTGGTAGGCAAGACTAACTTTTTCGAGAAAAGAGTGAGCGAGTACGCGCGGGCGCCGGCCAAGGAGCCGGAATGGGGCCTAGACCAGGACTTCTAGCCATTGATTGTGTCAGGCATCTCTACGACTGTCTCTTCTAGTGCCATTTCGGCCTCGACGGCCGCGTGGGCGGCAGACTCGGCGGCCGCCTCCGCCTCCTCTTCTTGCTGGATCAATTGCTTGATCTGCAGGCACGTCTCCCTGCAACCACAGACCTTTTCACAGAGCGCGATCTGCAGCTGTAACTTCTCTCGTTCTACGGCCAGGATCCGGCGGCGGGCTAGGCACGTGGCCAGCTCGTTCTCGTTCTCGGCTAGCGCTTGTCGCAAAGCGTCCATTTTTAATTAAAAAATACAGACTCGAAAGAAAAAAAAATCAGCCCGGAATCTCGGTAATGGTCACTCTGCCTCTTGAATAAACAGTCGAACCGCCAATGACAAGGCTCCACGTGACAGCGCCTTGTGTGTCGCCAAAGGCTTCGAACCAGATATACTCATTTGCCGCCACTTCCATGATGCCCGACAGGCTGGGCGAAGCGAACCGCCCGTTGCCATAGAGCCCATGGGCGGTAGTTGTCGCCTGAAAATTGGCTTCTGTCTGCTGTACGCCGGTGCTTGAGGCGGGTCTCACTGCATTCCTTTCGACCCAGACATCGTAATAGGCGCCACTGGTCGGCGGGTTGTTGGTAGCCGCTACCGAGGTAATAAACTTGAACGAGGCAGTGATCAGCCATTTCCTGGGCATACCGGACGTGTTCTGCCAGGTCGTGAAGCCGTTGGCATGGCTTACGGTGATGTTGCCGTACACGGGCGCCAGCCTCACTACGCCATCGACCGGGATCTTCCTGCCAGCTCCGCTATTAACAGTGACGGCCGTGTCACTCGTCAGCCAGTGGCCACGGTCCCACGTGCCCAATTCAAACTCGCCGAGGTCGTTGATTTGGAGCACGCGATCCGTGCCGGCGGAGGGCAGCGCGGTCGGCAACTTCAGCGTGTTTTTGCCGCACACGATCGAATCCACGCCCGTGAGGCCAGTGGCATTGACCGACACGCCCTCGGACTCAACGATGGGCGCAAAGGTCCCCACGACGGACGCGGCACTCGAATGTACCGAAGTGACAATAAACCGGTGGTAGTAATAGAACGCGGTCGAAGCGGGCGCGCTCGAGTTCAGGGTCTGTGACGTCGTGGTAAAAGAGAAGTTACCGGACCAGACCAGTGTCCAAGTACTGCCATTGTCCGACCCCGCCAATGTGAAGCTTTTGGTTGAGGTACTGAGAGTAACTCCGTTGGTCAACGCGAAGCTCGTGATTCTGTACCGGCGCCGCTGGTGCTGGAGCGTAAAGTACTCGCCGTACACGTTGCTGCCGCCCACGTTGGTAACGGCGTTGTTGGTCGTGTTGATACTCCCGTCCGAGTTGTAGTTGCCGAGGCTAGTCCAGCCATTGGCAGCGACACCATCGAAAACTCTCCAGCTCTCCTGGCTTACTTGCGCGGAAGAGTGGCTGAGCACCCAGTTAGGGTCCGTGGTAGGCGTATAGGCCGACATGGAAGTCCAGGTCGGCAGCGCCACCGAGCCAGAAGTCACGACCGTGGTGGAAGTGCTCTGTGTCACCATCTGCCCCGCAGAAGTCAGGCTCAGAACGGCAGTCTGGGCCGGCGTGGAGGCTGGCAACAACGAGCTGGCCGCAAGCTGACCCGCCGAGTCCAGCGTGACCAAAGACGTCGAGCCGGGCAGGCTAGCAGGCACTCTGACAGAAGAGGCGGCTAACTGCCCTCCGCTGGACAAGGAGACGAAGGACGTGTTGGACGGCAGCGCGGTCGGCAGCAGGAGTGCAGAAGAACCAGAAGCCGGAGCGGAGAGCGTGCTGGTGCCGCCCGCCCCGCTAAGTGACAGCGAGCTAGCAGCCCCTGTCGCTAGCTGGCCACTAGAATCAAGTGTCACCAGCAAAGTGCTACCAGGCAGAGACACTGGCACCTTGAGCGCAGAGGCGCTTAGTTGCCCCGCAGAGGTCAGCGACGTCAGCGAAGTGCTGGCAGGCAGCGAGCTGGGCAGACTCAGCGCGACCGTCCCCGTGCTCGCGATCGTAGAGGTGCCGATCGTCAGCGGTGACGTATGCGTGTGCCCGTCTACGTAGGCCTTGTTGGCAGCGTCGGTGGTGGTGAGCGGCGCCGCTATGTTCTTGATCGCGGGGCACGAGGTGTAGTCAAAGCCAAAGTGGTTGATTCCGCACCAGCTAGAACTCCCTCCTGCCTTGATAGTAGCAACCACGATGGTCACGTACCGGGCGGCCCTGGCGGTGTCGGTCGGCGCAAGAGTGATGGAACTGCCATCGACAAAGGTGTACGAGCCAGTGTGCCACAGCGTCCAGGTAGTGCCGTCTAACGACGTGCCCACCTGCCAAGTCTTTGGCGATTTATCCAGACCGCTGGACTGGGCTTGCAGGTAGTACTGTTGCAGGACGACCCCAGTGCCAAAATCTAGCTGGAGCCACTCTCCAGGGTACACTACGCCCGAAAACGTTTTGCTGGAACTGGAAGTGTAGGCGCCGCTCGTGGCATTGTAGGTACTAGTGTTGCTCTGCCATGAAAAGTTTGAGCCCGTGTTGAAGCCGTCGTACGCATTGCCGTTCCCGGCAGTGGACGCACTCGCGACCAGGCCGTTCCAACTGTTACTCGCCATGCTGTCGGGCTTCTTCACGTACGAAGTGGCTACAAGGCTCAGACCATGAGAGATAGCCTGGTCCCCGTACAGCAGCGCGCCGTCGGAGCCCAGCGACACCAAGCTAGTACTGCTTGGCAGTGCGGTCGGCAGCTTGAGTGCAGAGGTGCCGGACGCCGGAGCGGAAAGGGTGCTGGTGCCTCCAGCCCCGCTGAGTGATAGCGAGCTAGCAGCCCCTGTCGCGAGCTGGCCACCGGAGTCGAGTGTCACTAGCGAAGTGCTGCCAGGCAGGGCGGTTGGTAGCCTGATCGAAGAAGAGCCGGAAGCTGGGGCTGAAAGTGCACTGGTACCTCCAGCCCCACTGAGTGACAACGAGCTGGCAGCAGCGGCTGCAAAGTTAGGTTTCAGCTCTGCGCAACGTACCCAGCGGGCTGCACTGTTTCCTCCAGGGTAGATCTTTTCGATGACCCAGCGATGGACTCTGAAGTAATTAGTAGCTGTATACGAAGTGGTGAGTGTAAACGTCCTCGAAACCTCATTTACTGCCCAAGAAGAGATGCCGGTGTTCTGGTACAGCACCGTCCAGTTAGTGGGAGGGTCGGCAGCGTCGTTCGAGCCAAGTACCGTAAGACTTTTTGGCCAGGTTGCATATAATCCAGTTGAATCCCCGACATAAACACGAGGGTACCAATCAAAACTCGACAGCAGCATCCGCGCACCATCAGAGCGACGCAGCTGGAACCACTCTCCTTGTATCCCGTTGGTGGTTTGTGCGTTCGCGCCCGCGCCCGCCACATCGTAATCCCCTGCTGGATACGTGTAGTAGTTCTTGCTGACCCAGCCTGTATCTCCGGCAGTGACGTTGTCAAACATTTTCCATGCTTGCCAGGAACCGACCTCTTCGCTGCTCACTGTCGCTGTCCACGTGCTGCCGTAAGTGTAGTTGCTGAACACAGGAAACATGTAGGGGTCCCAAGCTACCAGCGCTAGCGAATTCGCGGCGCCAGTGCCCAAGTTGCCGCTGCTGTCTAATGTGACCAGGGCTGTCTGTCCGGTAGAGGGCAACGCGGCCGGCAACTTGAGTGCAGAGGAGCCAGAGGCAGGAGCGGAAAGCGTGCTGGTGCCTCCAGCACCGCTGAGTGACAGCGAGCTAACAGCCCCTGTCGCGAGCTGGCCACCGGAATCGAGTGTCAACAGTGACGTGCTGCCAGGCAGTGACGCCGGTACCTTGAGCGCAGACGCGCCTACCTGGCCCGCGCTCGTCAAGGAAACGAGTGACGTGCTGGCAGACAGCGAAAGCGGGAGTGTAAATTTAGAGGCGGTGAGTTCGCCGGTCGTGCTGTTCCACTGTGTCGCCTTCTCACTGGTAGTAGAATCGACGCCCGACCTCAACGGCTTGATATAAGCAGCATCGGTGCTAGCGGACACTAATTCAGCGCCCGTCGCGTTCAGTACAATCGAGCGGGATGTCGCTGCTTTTGCTCTGTAGCCTATTGCGACCGATTCCTGGGCGGCAGCACCCGTGATAGCCGTACTGCCGATCCCAACCGACCGTACGCCGAGCGTACTAGCATAGGGACCGACAGAGACTGATGAATTGCCTTGTGTGCTCTCCGTGGAGTAGGCACCGATCGCGACGGCGAGATCCGACTGGCCAGAGTATCCCGCCCGGTAGCCAGCAGCAACTCCAAACTGGCCCTGTCCACTCGCGCCTGCCTGAGTGCCTATCGCGACGGCGAATGGTTGCTGTCCGTCGCCCGCGGAAGTCCCGATTGCTACACTGTCTCCCCCTTGGAAGCCAATGGCACCGGTAGCGAACTGGCCCGCGCTGTCGAGCGTGACGAACTGCTTGGTGCCTGCGCTGGGCAGGGCCACAGGCAGCTTGAGCGCGATGGAGCCGGTGGTAGGCGCGGAAAGCGTGCTGTTGCCGCCAGCACCTGTCAGCGTGAGCGTCGACGAGCTTACTTGGCTGCTTAGGCCTAGCACGCCGTCTGGATCGACCGTCACCAGCTGCGCGGTCGAGGCGGGCAAGGGGTTAGGCAGCCTCGCGAGAGTGTCCGGGATCGTTGTGACTGTAAAGTCGGTGTCCATGAGCACGATCGCGCCATTACCGCTAGGAGCCAAAGACGGCTGCTTGAGCGTCCTGTCCTTGACCGCAAAGATCGAGCCGTCTGGGTCCATGGTCACGACACAGTCGTTTTGGGTAGGCATCACCGACGGGAACTTCACTGCTCCTGCCACCTGGTGGTCGACGTACGCCTTGGGCGCTAGCTGCGAGGCCTTGGTCGGATAACTAGTGTTCTCGATGCAGCCGGCATTGTACAGCTGGTAGTCGAAGGCCAGGCTCCGCATGTACCAAACTCCTGCCCCGTTGTTTTTAGTGCAGATTATGCGCAGGTACCTGGCGTAATCGGCCGCGGCCGCAGGCGTGAACGTGCGCAGGCTGTCGCCGACAAAGGTCTGGGCCGTCTGGCTGTCCCAAGTGAACCACCGGCTGCCGTCCGCGTTATAAGCGACTACCCAGTCTCTGGGCGCAGTGATGGCGCCCGCGGACGTGACGTGGTAAGCAGTCAGTCTAGCGTGCTGGCCCAGATCAAGCTGGAGCCACGCGCCTACCACCGTGAGATTATCGACCATCGTCTCGATCATGCCAGTGTAGTTGTTGCCGCTGTAGCTGTCGGGAGCGGTTGTGCCCCACAAGGTCGAGAAGTCGCTGTCAAAGGCCAGGTACGCTTGAGTGGAATTGCTCGAGGCTGAGGCCACAAAGCCAGTGGAGCTGTTGGAAGTCATCCCGGCCGGCTGGCTAGTTTTCGCTTCGGTGTCCAGCGCCAAGGTAATCAGGTCGGCTAGATCAACCAAGTGCGGGTTCCCGGAAGTAGTCAGTCTGTGAGCAGTATTAAGCGCTACCGCGTCGTTCGCGGCCACTCCGCCCGCTGCCCATCTCACGCCCCCGTCACCGTCCGAAACAAGGACGTCGCCTCTCTGCCCGTCGACTGGTAGCACAAAGTCGTCGGTCGCGCCGTCCAAACGACGGCGCTTGTACGACCTGGCTACCTCCATTCCTTGCTAGTTTAGTAGACTACGAGAAAAAGTGTTTTTAATTATTTTACAGAATCTCGTCCAGGAAATTGTCCACGAAGCGCATCCGCTCCGTCCAGGTGTCTCCGCCGGGGACGTCTCGCGCGGGGTTAATGCAGGCGCCGTCGCCATAGGGTCTGCAGACGAGCGAGGCCAGGTCCTTGGGGTCGCCTCTTTTCCCGGACCCTGACCAATATAGCTGTCCTTCAAAGAAGCAGGCGCCACAGGTAGGACAGACTGCTAACATCTCGTAATTAATAGAACCAGAGGAAAAAAACAATCTGTTATTATTTTTTGCTGCTTTTTAATCATAAGTACAATTTCAGCTCATGTCAAAAGATGGCATGCGAACCAAGAAAGGCCACTCGTTAGAGGGCGGCAGCCCTTGAGGAGGGTAAAGAACTGCAGGCTTGAAGCCGCGCCCCCTACACTCCCGTCCCGCACTTTTTCTACCCCCCCCCCCCCCTCTCCCTTCGCCATTTCCCCTCCCGCTTCTCTCTCTCTCTCTCTCTGCCTTCTCCCTCCTGGACGAAATTGTCTCCTGCTGGCCCCAGTTCCCTTCCTTCTTTTTTACCTTCCGACCCCCGCGCCCTTCCTCGCCATTCCCTCCAGTCGTTTTTGTTTGGTTGTTGTTGTCGCCCGGCGACGACGGTGGCGGTGACGACGAGGCCGCGCGCCAGGCCGATCTCACTGTTCACGCGGAAGGCCAGGACGTGGCCGTAACCGCCACCAGTCATACTTTTACCCCTGCCTCCATGGGCTGCCCGTCCGGCTGCGCGGTCTACCAGGCGGTCTCGGAGCTGGCAGTGCTTGGGTTCCAGCGACCTGGGCAACAGCTGGACCTACCTAGCTTCGAGCGGCACGTGGAGCGGCTGGTTATGGGGCACTACCCAGACCCTGACCTTAAACCTGCCCCAAGCCTACAACGCGTACCGCTTGGTGGCTCTGCGCAATTACTACAGGTCTATCCTTCCCTGCCCGTCATCAGTGACGCTGAGCGACGTGCGCGTCACGCTGGACGTGCCGGCGTGCATTTAACAAGTCACCTAGCCGTTCAAACAAGACAAGACACTTCCAACGTGCCTCCAATGGAAAGATATAGCAGGTGGTGAAACGGCGGGTCGGAAACGTACAATATCGATGGAGCGATCGGACCAACAGTAACTCCTGCGCAAATTCGCCCCGCAGCTGGGAACCGCCCCCCCGTCTCCCCTCTCCAGTATTTACAGAGAACATTTGCAAACAGGCGGGCCCTCCCCCCCTCCTCTCTCGTGCCGGCAAATCCCAAACAAAAGAATGTAATGACAATTTGCTGACTGTTTTTTGGTCCTCGCCTTCCTTGCTTTCTCTCCTTCTTCCCTCCTCTCTGTCTCTCTCTCTCTCCTGCTTCCCTCCCCGCCGTTTCCCACACACACCCACCCCGAAAAGAAACCCAAGCTACAGAACAGTGTATCTTGAAACGGGAAGAACTTTAAAAAAAATTATTAAACTAGAAGATCTCGACACTTGTCAGCAGCACGACCAAAAAAAAAGAAGGAGACGCACATCCTTCCTTTTCTGTGTCCCCTCCCTAGACGACGATGAACGCTTGCTTACTAGCGCTGGCGTTGACGGTGGTGTCCTTGGCGGATTGCGCCTGGCGCGCGCCGGAACCGACGGACCTGTTGCTCGAGCTGTCCGTCGGCGCCGCCGGCTCGGTGTGGACTCTGCCGGCCGCGGGCGCTGTTGCGGGGGGTCTGTCGCACGCCGCCGGCATTTGGCGCAGGACGAGCCACAATGGCTGGTAGACTGGGGCGACGGCACGCCGCCACAGGCTTGTACAACCAGCGGCCCGTGTACGCACGTGTTTGCCAGCGCGGGCGTGTTTACAATAGCGGTGGAAGGCACGGTGCCGGGCTGGACCATGACGCCGGAATGGCGCGCGCAGCAGGCGGACGAGGTCGCGCTGCTAGTGATTTTACAGTGGGGCGGTCTTCGGCTGGACGCCACCGCTGGCTACCACTTCTACGGCGAATGGCAGTTGACTTCAGCGCCGCCGCTGTCGGCCCTTGACACGTCGTACGTGACGAGCTTCGAGTACAGCTTCGCCGGGCTCGTGGCCGCTACGTTCGATGTTTCGGGCCTAGACACACGGTCTGCGCTAGTGCTGCGCGGCGCGTTCGCGAACTCGCCGAAGCTCCAGTTTTCCAACGTGAGCGGCTGGGACCTGTCGCGCGCGCGCGACATCTCGTACCTGTTCAACGGCACAAACGTCACGACCATCCGGGGCCTGGAGCGCTGGAACGTGTCCGGTGTGTCGGAGGCGACGGCGGTGTTCGCGCAGTCGGCGGTGCGGGCCGACCTGTCGCAGTGGCAACTGAATAGCTTGCGCGACGCCCCGCAGTTGCTGGACGGCGCGCCAGCGGAGCTGTTGCGCACGACGCACAGCGCGTGCCTGAGCCGGCGCGCAAGTGCCGAGTGCGCCGTGTGGGCGCCGTCCGGGACGCGGTCCGCGTCACCGTCTGTGACCGCGTCGCTGACCGCCTCCGTCACACGGTCCCTAGCTGCCTCAAGCCCCAGCACCCCGACCGCGTCTGCCACGGCGTCAACCACCTACTCGCTGACCGCCTCGTCACACGGTCCCTAGTTGCCTCAAGCCCCAGCACCCCGACCGCGTCTGCCACGGCGTCAACCACCTACTCGCCGACCGCCTCCGTCACGCGGTCCTTGACTGCCCCAAGCCCCAGCACCCCGACCGCGTCTGCCACGGCGTCAACCACCTACTCGCTGACCGCCTCGCTGACCACCGCGGCGTCCGCCACACTTGCTACTGCTACAGCGTCGCTCACCGTGTCGCCCACCGTGTCGCCCACCGTGTCGCGCAGCCTAACTCCCTCAGGGTCGCCCGACGAGTGCGGCCGCTCCAACAACGGGGGCTGTGGGCCCAACGGGCTTTGCAGCGTTACGCCCAACGGCACTTCCTGCACGTGCGCGCCCGGTTACGTTCGGGCCGGCGCCCAGGAATTGACGTCGCCCGACTACCTGTACGACTGGCAGGTCCTGGTTAGCGGGGCGGCCTCAGCACAGAAAGCGAGCAATGCTACGGACGGCCTGGCCTCTACGCTCTGGAACAGTGGTAGCAACTACGGCCAGTCCACCAGCGACAGTAACGGGCTTTGCAATTTCCCGGCCAGCATTCTCGCGCCGGTCACCGTGGCCGCCAGCGGGGCCAGCTACGCAGGAGCTTACATCGACTTCAAGCAGGCGTGGGGCAGCCCAGCGCGGCTGTTCTCTGTTAGTGTGATCAGCACCCCGGCGCTGATCACTCCTTCCGGGCAGGGCGGCTGTGCCGACAGCGCGGGCTGCCCGTCCTACTCCGCTGTCTCGGAGCTGGTAGTCCTCGGCTCTAGCAACGGAGGCACAGACTGGAACTATCTGGCCGCGGGACAGTGGAGCGGCTGGGCCCCCGAGCAGACGAAAACACTAGCCCTAGACCTCCCCGCTACTTACAACGCGTACCGCTTCGTCATCCTGCGCAATTTCCATTGGTACTCGATCTACAACTTTATGTGCAGCTCCGCCGCCGTTCTCGGCGACCTCCGGGTCATGCTGGACGTGCCGGTGTGCGCGCTGCCCAGCCAGTCCCCGAGCCTTTCGCTGACCAGCACCCCGACGTCCAGCCCGACCCGCAGCGCCAGCGCGACCCCGACGTCCAGCCCCAGCCTCACCGCCTCCGCCACGCGTTCGCCTACCGTTTCGGTCACGCCGACACAGTCGCCGACGCCGTCGGCGTCGGAGTCGCTGTACTCCAGCCGCAGCAACACGCCCACCAACAGCCCCACGACCTCGCTCACCGGCAGTGTGACGCCAAGCGTTTCGGTCACGCCGTCCCTCGACCTCAATGAGTGCAGCCGCCCCGACAACGGGGGCTGTGGCGCCAACGGGGTCTGCACAAACACCCCGGGTTCTTTCTATTGTACGTGCAATGCAGGCTACGTGCAAGCGGGCGCGAAGGTACTGAGGTCGCCCGGCGGTCTGTACGGCTGGACGGTGAGCGTCAGCAGCTCGGGCACCGGCTCGGCCAACGTCGTGGCCGACGGCTCCGCCACCACTTTTTGGAGCTCAAGCTACAACCAATATGGTACCACCATGAGCAGCGCTACCTGCACCAATACAGCCACGGCCTTTGCGCCGGTGACAGTAGCCAGCGGGAACAATTATGCGGGTGCTTACCTCACGCTCACCCAGTCGCTCGGCAGCTTCGCACCGCTCTTGTCGGTGGCCGTGACCGCCGCCACCACGGCCACTCCTCCCAACCCTGTCAGTGTGACGGTGATTTCGGCTGTTTCACAGCTGGTGGTCCTGGGTTCCGCTGACCTGGGCAACAGCTGGACGTACCTAGCTGCGAGCAGCACGTGGAGCAGCTGGAATTCGGGCCAGACCCAGACCCTAACCTTGAACCTGCCGCAAGGTTACAACGCGTACCGCTTTGTCATTTGCGCAGCTACGAAAGGTATACCGGGGGTGGCTGGCCCTGTACCGGAGCGGCGACGCTGAGTGAACTCAGTGTCACGCTGGACGTGCCGGCGTGCATTTAACAAGTCACCTGGCCGGTCAAACAAGACACTTCCAACGTGCCTCCAACGGAAAGATATAGCAGGTGGTGAAACGGCGGGTCGGAAACGTACCAGAGCGAGGTAGCAATCGGACCAACAGTAACTCCTGTGCGAATTCGCACTCCGCTGGGAACCGCCCCCGTCTCCCCTCTCCGGTATTTACAGAGAAAATTTGCAAACAGGCGGGCCCTCCCCCTCCTCTCGTGCCGGCAAATCCCAAACAAAAGAATGTAATGACAATTTGTTGACTTTTTTTTGGTTCTCGCCTTCCTTGCTTTCTCTCCTGCTTCCCTCCCCGCCGTCCCAGCCGTTCCCGCCGTTCCCCACCCCCGAAAAAAAAACCCAAGTTACAGAACAACGTATCTTGAAACAGGAAGAACTTTTTTTTTAAAAAAAATATTAAACTAGAAGATCTCGACACTTTTCAGCATCACGACCAAAAGAAAAGAAGGAGACGCACATCCTTCCTTTTCTGTGTCCCTCTCTAGACGACGATGAACGCCGGCTTACTAGCGCTGGCGTTGGCGGTGGTGTGTTTAGCGGATTGCGCCTGGCGCGCGCCGGAACGACGGACCTGTTGCTCGAGCTGTCCGTCGGCGCCACCGGCGCGGTGTGGACGCTGCCGGCCGCGGGCTCGACAGCAATCGTCGCACGCCGCCGGCAATTGGCGCAAGATGAGCAATGGCTGGTAGACTGGGGCGACGGCGCGCCGCCACAAGCTTGTACAAGCAGCGGGCCGTGCACGCACGTGTTTGCCAGCGCGGGCGTGTTTACCATAGCGGTGGAAGGCGTGGTGCCGGGCTGGACCATGACGCCGGAATGGCGCGCGCAGCAGACTGGCGAGGTCGCGCTGCTCAGCGTCGTGCAGTGGGGCGGGCTGCGGCTGGATACCACCGCCGGCTACCACTTCTACGGCGAGACGCAGTTGCAGCTGTTGCCTCCGCTGTCGGCCCTTGACACGTCGCAGGTGACGAGCTTCGAATTCAGCTTCGCCTGGCTCGGGGACGCCTCCTTTGACGTGTCGGGGCTGGACACGCGCTCCGCGCTAGTGCTGCGCGGCGCGTTCGCGAACTCGCCGAAGCTCCAGTTTTCCAACGTGAGCGGCTGGGACCTGTCGCGCGCGCGCGACATCTCGTACCTGTTCAACGGCACCAACGTCACGACCATCCCGGGCCTGGAGCGCTGGAACGTGACGGGCGTGTGGGAGGCGACGGCGGTGTTCGCGCGGTCGGCGGTGCGGGCCGACCTGTCGCAGTGGCAACTGAATAGCTTGCGCGACCCCCAGCAGTTGCTGGAGGGCGCTCCCGCGGAGCTGCTGAGCACGACGTACGACGCGTGCCTGGGCCAGCGCACAAGCGCCGAGTGTGCCGTCTGGGTGCCTTCCGCGACTCCGAGCGCGACGGTGACTCGGTCCGTATCAGTGTCCGGGTCCGCGTCACAGTCCGCGTCAGTATCCGCGTCCGCGTCACCGAGCGTGACCGTGTCGCGGAGCGTGAATTCGTCGCTGAGCGCTTCGGCGTCGCTGAGCGTCAGTTCCTCGCGGTCGGCGTCGGCGTCCTTGACGGCCTCAAGCTCGAAGACTCAGACCGCGTCGGCGACCGTGTCGCCGTCCGCGACCGCCTCTCCGAGCCAGAGCCCCTCTGGCTCGCCGGACGTCAACGAGTGTGCGGACGGCGTGGAGCTGGTGTGCGGGCCCGGCGCGCTGTGCACGAACACGTACGGCTCGTACGAGTGCGTCTGCGCCGCGGGCTACGCGCCGACCAACGCCGGCCCGTTCTCGCCGGTGGAACCCGCGGGGCTGGCGGGCTGGCTGGTGACTACGTCCGGCACCGCCGCCGGCACGCCGCTCGCGGCCGACGCGTCCGGCCTCTGGGAGAGCGACGCGGGCGCCCTGTACGACACGACGAAGCTTACGCCGTACGTCTGCAGTTCGGCCAGCACGTCCACGTCCGCGGTGACCACGACTGCGGACGGCGTAGTGTACCGGGGCGCCTGGGTGCAGCTGGCGTCGCCCGGGCCCGCGGCGCTGACCAGGGTGGCGGTGGCCGCGTCGGCCGAGGTGTGGGGCGACTGGACGTACAAGACCCTGAGCGCCGCGCAAGTGACGGTCGTGGGCTCGAACGACGGCGTGGCCTGGGCGCTGGTAGGCCGCAACCCGACGGATTGGACGTCGTGGGCTCCGTCACAGGAACGGTCTTGGGACCTGGTGGGCGGCCGGAAGTACTACAGGTTCTTCCGCGTGATTGTCACCAGGAACTACCAGTACTGGAGCACCGGCGCTGAGTGCGGCACGCAGGCGGGCTGGGGCTACTTGCGCGCCACGCTGCTGCCGGCGCCGTGCGGCGACGTGGACGAGTATGTAACCAGCGCCGGTAACTGCGCTGGACAGTGCGTCAACACCGCGGGTAGCTTTTTCTGTTCGACGTTGTCGGCCACCAGGACACCTGAGGCGAGCGTGACCCCGAGCGTTTCCGAGTCACCCCCGTGTCGCGACCGTGTCGCCGACCGTGTCGCAACCGTGTCGCCGACCGTGTCGCCAACCGTGTCGCCGACCGTGTCAGTGACAGTGACAATGACCGTTTCGGTGACCGCGTCGCAAACCGTGTCGGTGACCGTGTCGGTGACCGCGTCGGAGTCGTCGACCCCGACGGCGTCGCGGAGCCTCGGCTCCTCGCCGACTTCTTCGGTGTCACTGACCGCCACGGCGTCCGTCACGCCTACCATTACGGTGACACCGACCGCCTCCGCCACGGCCTCCGTCACCGCATCCGCCACGGCATCCGTCACGCCTACCTGGTCGGTGACAGTGTCGGTGACAGTGTCGCCAACCGTGTCGCTGACCGCCACGGCGTCCGTCACGCCGTCTATTACGAAGACACCAACTGCATCCGGCACGGCAACCTCCACGGCCTCCGCCACTCCGACCATTACGGTGACACCAACTGCATCCGCCACGCCCACCATTACGGTGACACCAACTGCATCCACCACTGCGTCAGTCACGACGTCCAGGTCGACCAGCGCGTCGCCGACCGCCACACCCACGCAGTCAGACTCCAGGACGCCATCCGCTTCTGCGACGATATCTGTGACTGCATCCGCCACTGCAACAGTCACGACGTCCAGGTCGACCAGCGCGTCGCCGACCGCCACACCCACGCAGTCGGACTCCAGGACGCCATCCGCTTCTGCGACGATATCTGTGACTGCATCTGCTTCTGCGACGATATCTGTGACTGCATCCGCTTCTGCGACGATATCTGTGACGCCCACAATATCTGTGACGCCTTCTGCGTCACCCACAATATCTGTGACGCCGTCCGTGACGCCCACACTATCTGTGACGCCGTCCGCGTCTCCCGACGTCAACGAGTGCGCCCTTGCCAACAACGGCGGCTGCACCGCCAACGGCGTCTGCACCAACACGTACGGCTCTTTCTACTGCATGTGCAACTCGGGCTACGTCAACCAAAGCCAACTGACTTCCCCCGGCACACTGTTCGGCTGGACCATCAGCCTCAGCGGGTATTCCGGCGGCTTCGGCGCCGTTGCGGCCGACGCCACGGACGGCAACTACCTCACTGATTGGTATAGTACTACGCCCTATTCAACCGTGAAAACAAACGGCGTCTGCTCAGGTCTTTCTACCTCAGGTACGGCAGTAACCAATACGATACGCGGGGCTTACGTGCAAATAACCAAGTCGAACAACGTTCCCGCAAGGTTGTGGTCGGTTGGGGTAATTGCTTACATGCGCACGCTTCCCAGCGGTATTAATTCTTGCACGTCTGCAAGTGGGTGTCCGGAAATTTCAGCTGTTGAAACGTTGCAGGTCTATGGGTCGAACAACCCCGCCAGCAACACCGGCTGGACCCTGCTTGCAACAGGCAGCGGTTGGACGGACTGGACCGGGGGGCAGCAGCAGACCGTGAGCTTGACCCCGACGTCGGACTACACCGCGTACCGCTTCGTGGTGTATACACACTGGACCTATGCTCCTGGTTCGACGTGTGCTTCAAACTCGCGCTTGGGCGACGTCAGGATCACGGTAGAAGCGCCGGTGTGCATCCCAGTCACGCCGACGCCTACTATGTCCATGACGCCCACGATATCTGTGACGCCCTCCATAACGCCCACGATATCTGTGACGCCCTCCATAACGCCCACGCAGACGAGGTCTCCCAGCATCTCGACCACAGCGACGCCGGTTGTCGAGATCATAGTCATTAGTATCGGGGCCTCATCCACAAATTCAAAGACTGTCGGCCCTTGGGCCGGTCTCTATGTCGCCTCGTGCCCTACTACTATCAACAGAAAATAACTGGGACCAGCCAGTGTCTGGTACTTACACTGACCAGTTCGCGATTACCTTTACTACCAATGCCTCGCCGCCTTACTCAAGCACCATCACAGCTAGACGCACCGACAATACTGGGGGATGGGGATTGTATCTGCAGTTTAAGGTGTGCACGGGGTTCTTTGCGTAGTAGAAAAGAAGTAG
>WBZZ01006685.1:147500-150000 GCA_019918135.1 Paulinella micropora | reverse complement strand
CTCAGCCAACTGTATGTGATATAACTGTACATACATACATGCATACATACATACATACATACATACATACGTACATACATACATACATACATACTACATACATACATACATGCATTCATACATACATAAATACATACTAGTTACTAAGTCCATGCATACCGTTATCCCCATAGAATTATTCATTCAGTTTTAGTCAAGTACTAGTAGTACTAATAATTTTTATCGTAAGTTAGACGAATGCAATCAAATTGCCTTTTGTCACTATTACTTAATTTCAGTCCTGAACCATAGGCTTTAGTATTTCCATACTATTACCTTAATTAAGTAATTCATCTTATTTTCTGGAATGTCTGAACCAACACCTAGTGTAGTTCCAGTTTTGAGTGGTGACGTGTCACTTTTCCTTCCTTTCATCAAAGGGCAATGACTGATTAAAGATTGTCTCTGTATTCAGACTTGTGTCTTTCAATGTAGTATTATTAATAATATTGTGACCGGACACTTGGCTTCACCGCCAAGAACTCCACTAACCTCTATACAAACCGCAAAGCATTAACTGCTCAAATGTTATAAGCCTTGATTTGCTTGGGGTTCAGTCCGCACAGCGAGACAGAGACAGTGACCGTGACTTTCTCAATAGATCTATATATACCTGACAATTTCACAAAACTGAGAACGGAACGTGACAATCTTGCTCGAAAAGAGGGAAAGCCTCACCTAGCGAAAAGATGAGCGGTCACAAGTGATCTGGTAAACCCCTGTTATTAAATAACTATCATTTCCTAAAGTATGTGTTTCACGGGAAATCGGGGAAAAGATAGTATGTAGGAAAAAGGCAATAGTCGATCTTTTCTAAAAAGATCTTTGACTTAACTTATGATCGTTTGAAATCATTTCTGAACGGAATCGAAAACTAGTTAGTAAAGTCGAAACGCCGCCGAGTCGTGCAGAGCCTGGAGAATCTGATGAACCAGTCAAAAGAGTGACTCAGTATCAATCGTGACTGTAAAGGTTTTGGCAGATCGTTAAGGTGCTCAGCCACTGTCTGATACATTGACTAATGAGTTGGTGACTGACAGGACGACCGGGGGAGTTCCACGTTGTTCCAGGGGGTTCCACTCGGTGGCCGAGTAGTAGGGTTGTATATCATCGTCGTTGGGACATCGTGCAATTTTTGCTTCCGCTTCGGATCTCGTGAGTCAAACTTCCGGCAAAGATGAGTCGCCGATATCGCCCGACGGGATGCGAAGGCTTACAGCTACTACTAGTGCTCTACACGCTCTAATCCAGGGAATGACCATGAGGCAGTCGCTTCTGTCTTCCTTAATAAGATGAAGGTGCCCCTGCCACCCCATGAATGGTTGATCCGGTGGCTCTGGAAGTTTAGGGCATACAGGGGAGATGTCATCTGGTGTGGGTATGTTGTCCTTCGGTGGGCCATGTCGTGTAGAAAAGATGTATCGCAGCCAGAATTCTCTGATGATACAGCTGGTGGGATAGATTACTCCGTGCATGACGGAGTGTAGTCTCCACAGGTCCGGGGGGTGCATGAACTGGGGCCGGGGGGTCTGTGAATTCTGCTGCGGGGTCGTCGCAGGGGAGGGTCGCGCGCGAAATGTCCTGCTGACTGGTTGTGGGACGGCGTTTAGGAAGAGGAAGTCGTTGGGGACAGATGATGTGATCTCCGGGGAAGTATGCGTCCCAGGCCAACCGGAAGTGTGATTCCATCGCATATTGGACATGCATTGGATCTCCGTGGAAAGGAGGCATTTGATGAAGACAGTGAAGGTGCGGAGGTAATATCGGGAGGTGTACGGCTGTAGGCCCATTCCGCCGCATGGTCCCGTGGGTCCATACAGTACAGCATTTGGGATTTCCTGTTGGGAAACTTGTAGCAATTCTCTGAAATGGTCTCGGAGAGCCACGTCCAAATCAAGTAGGGCCTCAGGGTTCCATGTGGTCCAACCAAAGGAGAAGTCCATAAGGCTCGTGAGGAGGTTCTTGAGGGCAATGCGCTGCCGTGCTGGCGAGATGTCTAGTCTGTGGATCATTCGTGTGGTGGATACGAATTTAGCGAGCGCGTAGTCTCGCTGGATCTGTGCATCGTTCGTCCCATCCGTGTGTAGGCCAAGCGATCGGAAGACTTCAGTGGCGGAACGGTTCCTGATTGTGATGGAACTCGGGCCGGGGGTGCAAATGGTAATAGGAACCGCTTTGACCCCTCCCTTCGGTTCGCCCACTAGGCATATGACTGTGCATTTATTGGCAGCGCAGTCTGTCGTCCTGCCCGTAGCTAATTCCAAAGGAGGGTGAACCCATTCTGCGCCTCAGCTAGATATTTTCGGGGAGACCATCACCTCCGATTGCTGCCCAGTTGTCATGGTCAGCGGTGAGGGGGTGCGCAGGGGGTAAACCGAGTTGTTGACTGTCCTATCCTGCCCCGCCCCGTCATAAAAACGATATCCTTCCGGGAGGAATTGTTGGGCTGGGCAGATGCGGG